>JADDOH010017129.1:0-38213 GCA_016648135.1 Agrypnia vestita | reverse complement strand
CCACCCATTACGCTTATATAAACATACAGAATAATAAAGCATAAACTAATATAAATACGTGTACAAGTTTTTAACTGTATATACAGTGATTCCTTAAAGTGAGGTTACATTGGCACACTGTAAGGAATCATAATGGTGTGTTTACAGGGTTGATACGTGTACATACTTGCCTAAGGGATATCACAGAGTTTAGCACGGAGCGAGCCTTCATTCGTTGTAATATGTACTGTCAACAACATCACGACCCATGATCCTGCAATACAACATCGCCTAGAGAGGATCGCTACATATTTAAGATTAGACCAGCGTTTCCCGAAAGGTGGTCCGCGGAATCCCGGGGTTCCGTGGAAGGGTCACAAGGGTTCCGCGTCCCGTCAAAGAGTTAAATGAAATATTCGTGGAAAAGAGTGAGCACCGCAAAAATAAGTTGCAAGTAACCTCAGATGTGGAAAAGAACATACATGAGCATTTTATAAGTCTTAAAATATCCTCAAAAGAATATTTCCCTGGGAAGTTACAGGACATCGACTGGGTACAGAATCCATTCGCAAATAACACCAAACCATGGATGCTAACTGTGTCAGAGTATGAAAATTTTATCGATGTTAATTGTTCATCTTTTTTAAAACAAAAATTCAAATCAGAAGATTATCTGAATGACTTTTGGATTGGACTTAAAGACGAATACCCTGCAATGTTCTGCTCCCGTTTCTGATGACTTACCGATGCGAGACTGATTTTGAGCTTACACCAAAAAAAGTCAGACGTAGACCGAATGCAGCTTTTTGTGCCATTATAAGAAAATATGCGACCAATTTCATTTCTCACATTAAAATTCATAGTTATATTGTATATATTTGCACAATAAATGTTTTACAATACTCATAATAATTATTTTTCATTTATATTTGTTCTTTCTTTTCAAGTCAAACATTAAAATTTTTCAAACTACAAGGTAATCTTTTTTGTTATCAAAATAGGGCTCCGCCAAGAAAAGTGTGATCAATTAGGGTTCCGTGGCTAAAAAAATTGGGAACCTCTGGATTAGACTATTTGCACAAAATGAAATGATATAATTTTCACTAAACGAAACATTTAACCACATACGCGTTGAGTTACATATTTTTGACTATAATAATTATACATGATTACGAGGGACCGCGATGTATCTATGTAAGCTATAGCTATCGAAACTATGTAAGAGATAAAATTACTATACTTGTATTGATAGGTGTAATGTTTAGTTTATTGGAAATTAAAATACTATTAAATTAAATAAATACACATTTATCATTCTTCCCCTTCGATTCAAACAACCCTTTAAGCGATTGGTGGTATTTGTGTTAAATCCAGTGTATTTCTGTTTTATTGAGTTAAATATATTTCGTGTTATTACATGAAGTTTATTATATACAATACGGTGTTTTCATGTGTTTTTGTGCAAATTTGTATCGTTCATTAAAGTTCATTTGAAGGAAAGAATAGCAATCACGAACACTATACTAACATGACCCTAAGTTCTTGGTAAGGTTAAATGAGGCAAAAGGTAACGTCTTGTACCCAAGAATTTCCAAATATACAACAAAAGAGATTACTCATTCAAAAAATTCCTGGAAAGCCCACCAATCAGTAGTCATGTTATAGAGGACGAGTAGCAAATATTGTAACAAGGGTAGCTTGTTAGTGTAGTGGTCGTGACGCTCGCCTAGTGATCTGGTGGTCGGTGGTTCGAGCCCCATTCCAGAACACCAGCAAAATAGTCCTATTTTCATAGCACTGGCTTTTGGCTTAGTTTGATAATAGTAAGAATATTGATGCGACACGTATTCCGTGTTTGCATCTCTCTTTTTTTAAAGAAAAAAAATCATTTATATATACACTATCAGTCTGTTGGGGATTTTTAATTATTAATTTAGGGTGAATTTAAACGGAAAATTTTTCATTTTTCATTTTCGTTTATTTATTTCATTTCTTTACTTATATACATTGATAAGGTTTGATTTTTCTATTATCCTATTATTTCTATTAGCCTATCTCACTAGAGAGCTCTGTGTTGAGACAGGCAAAGTTTACAATTATAACTTACTTAAATGCAAGTACTTTCTTTACAAATAAAAAATAATCATCGTATATAAATATATGTGTTTAAAATATTATTTTGTAATTAATAAAATTTCGGATTTATTATTAATCAATTTATCATATCAATATTAAGAACTAGTAGTTTTGAAAGGCACATTAGTAAAAATATGATGTGTGAAGTAGTAGCTTGTTTGTCTAGTGGTTATGACACTCGTCAATTGATCTTGAACCTCAAGCCAGGAGACCACCCAATTAGTTTTTTTTAATAGAGATACTCACACTGAGTACGTGTCGCATCAATATTCTTACTGTTCTCAATTTCAAAATATTTTTACTATTTTAAACTAAACGCTTGTGCTACGAAAATAGGACTGACTTGCTAATGTCCTGGAATAGGGCTTGGACCACCGACCACTGGATGACTAGGCGAGAGTCTACCACTACATCACTACTGCACAAAAAGCTACTCAATTTTCATAACGTATGTTCAGTTTATTTTGAAAAGAATAGAAATATTGTTATTTCTCGAAATCGTCTCATGTTAAACAATTTTACCTGTCATAACAAATTTACTTTATCTTCAGGCGCCTATAGTTTAGTACCATAGTAGGATTCTACAAAATAAAAAAAATTCTGCCATACTTACACAATTATTTGTTTATTTGATACAGCCGAGTTTTTTACATCTTTCAGATAGACAGCGTCGATAAAATATCAATGGGCTTTAGGGGTTTGCGAATCTTCGTGAAATTTGATGACTTAAAAGATTCGTTTTAATACGTTCCATTCGCATTGAAGGATTTGAAAGTGATTTGCTTTACAAAATATTTGAACGGTTAGAAGATCGATTTACCCGAAATTGAGAAAAAGTATCTTCGGTGAAGAGATTCAATAAAGAATTTCATGTCGCAACCGAGTTTGGGAAATTCTAAAGATATGAAAAAAAAATGACCTAATACGGTCAAAAAAACTAACCCATAAAAACCAAGTTTTTATTTTACTCCCTTTCTTTGTAAATTAAGTTTACCACCATGTAATTAAATAATTGATTGACTGAAAATGAAACATGTCTAGACAAATATCTATGTGAAAAATCTCAAAAAATATCCCATTATTATTAGATTTCTTCCAAAAAAAACCGAAGTGAGCTATCATCTGTGAACCAATTGTCATAAATTTTCGAAATTTTCGAATTTTCGAATTTACCGACGGATTAATTCGAATTTTAATTTTCCGTGACGCTGTCAGGCCGACGTTCGTAGTAATCAAACTTTTGTAATGATTCCAATTTGAAAAAACATTAAAATATCTGAAAATCCAAAATTGTACTAAAATTATTAATATTTTTTAACGAAAATTTGATAGATCTTCTTGATCGTCACCACGAGTCTGATTGCAATGTTTCAGCTCGATTGGATCACGGTAAAAGGGTTAAAAATCGATCCAAAGTTTTTTCACCAGGCAAGCCGGCAAGCAAGCAGACGCCACGAGTCAATATAAAGGGAGTAAAAAAGGCTTAACATGCATAGAAAGGATTATTCGTGAAAATGTAGGTATAAAAATAAATTAAATTCGTAAAATGACGAATGAAACTTTACATATCACAGACCACTTGTGTCCCTGTGTTGTGTTAATATGTGCTCCTACATTGGACGAAGATTTGCCGGTCCCGTGTATTTATCCAAATGTATTTTTACTCCCTTTATATTAACTCGTGGCGTCTGATTGATTGATTGCTTGTGTGACAAAAAACTTTGGATCGATTTTTAACCCTTTTCCCGTGATCCAATCGAGCTGAAATTTTGCAAGTAGACTCGTGGCGACGATCAAAAAGATCTATCAAATTTTCGTTAAAAAAAATTAATTAATTATTATAGTATAATTTTGGATTTCTAGAAATTTCAATGGTTTTTTCATAAAGTAAGTTGTATGGAGATTCTGATGCATACGGTAGACACGAAACCTGAAAATGAGAATGAAGTATTGTGAAAACTTGGTTTTTATGGGTTACTTTATTATTTTTTTTTATTTCGTCTTTTTCCCAGTTAAGGGGGTGTCTGTTTGACCTTAGCCATCCACTGCCGCCACCGCGGAATTCGTCTACTATGTATTATTTTTCTTGTTTTTGTTATTACCATCTCTTTGTTCTTGTATTTATTTATATATTTCTTTTATGCAATAAAGATGTATCTAATGGTGTCGGACTGTGAATGGTTTTGTTTTTTGCGGCCGTGCCGCCTCCGCACCGGTTTATACGACCCATGCGTGGAGACGAATGAGAAGGACCGATGTGGGAGCTTTTGCTCATAAAACGGTCCTGGGTACCATTCACAGACCACTTGTGCCATATCTATATAATTCCAGTAAATTATCCTTATCTCATACGTGACAGGCGATGATATGAACCAATATGTGAATATAGCAGTTTATTAATACCTCAAGCCTTTTATTATACCTTTATTTACCTATAATAAACACGTTTATTTATGAGAGTCTTTCGGATAAATGTATTAAAAAAATTAACCGAGTATAATATTTTTATCGGAAGGAATTGCATTAGGCAATCTAGAATATTTTGTCACCCTACGCCTTTTACAGTATATTGTAAATTACTACAAATGTCTGGAATTATCTACCAGATTCCGAAATGTTCCAAAGCATCGGGTCTTTATAAATATACGGTGACATCTTACTGGAGACAGTGTGCGTTGTCGTGTTGACAATCGAGATGAGTCCATAGAAAGGCGAACCGGCGAATTGAACAGAAAAAATAATAGACATAACGGAGTGAATGGGTACTTACGTGCGAAATTTTCTCGTGCTTACCTGAGCGATTTAAGCAACGTGCAACAGTATATCAGAGACAAGTTATTCAGGAGTAAAAATTGGTGCAAATCAATAAATTGGTGTGAAAGAACGGTGCTTCAATTAAATCCGTGAATTTTGTGAATAAATAATTATTTCGTGGATAAAAAATTTCGTAACAATATATTTGTTTCTTGACATATTTTTGTAAACTATGTCTTACTTACGCGCACAGAGCTAACTGTAATAAAAATAAGTTTCTACATTATCAAGCACACGGATTGATCTTGGAATCTGCATAAAAAATATGGTTTAATTTATTTAGAAACTGTGTTAGCTTAATCAATAGTTAGTACCACGCGATTATCGAAATTTAAACGCAGCGTTTTTGGTCCAATTTAATAATTATTTATCTACCTCATCTAATTGATGTTAATTATGCTAATAAATTTATTAATCGAATATCTAAACGATTTAATTACAATTACAAGCGAAGCATGATTGAGGAGTCAGATAATTAAGAAATTATCCAACTCCTCAATCAAATACACTTCGTCGTCTTCTTTAAACATTGGTGACACCAATATTTTAAAATGAAAGAAAAAAATATAGGTTTAGACATAAAAAATCAAAAAAAAAATGTAGTTTTGTTTTAACTATATATTTGAGAAAAATTCATATCTAAATATAACTAAAGCACCTCTCCAATTTGCGTTAGTAATAATCCGATGTATTCGATTGTTTTTTATTATAGATAATTTAATCCTGATACAATACTGAGGAACGAACGTAGACTGAATGCAGTGGGAATTACATAATTTAGGCTTATCCCCACATGTATATGTGACGAATGTATTTATGTGTAAATAATGTATAAATCAACAGAGTGTGAAGCTAATCTCAGTATGATAAACAGTATTGAAAAAGTTTAAACTTTTTTGTTATGTGCAATGAATAAAAGAGAAAAAGATTTTAAAAAGTACGTGATGCGCTTTAAATAAAATATATTAGCGAAAGACTTTGCATGAACCAGATACTAGAAGCTGGCACTGTAAGAAACCTCAAAAATCGAGATGTTTGAACATCTCGATTTTTGAGGTCTGCCTACCTTGGCGGTGAAACGGCGCGACAACGGAATTTGCCTTGGGCTTGTTCCTTTGTTGTTTGTTTGGTCGCCTGTAAGGATCGGGAGCTATTCAGGAGTCTAGCCAAAAGCAGCAACCATTTCAGCCAATCGGGCACGAGATACAGACAACACGCCCGTGCGGCCACATCGACGATCATTCGGTCAGTATCTTCAACAAGTAATATTCCTGTAAAGATTGTTCGTATAAACCGCGCTTCAAACAGTGATTATTGCATACACCCTGTGTTGACCTGCTTTATTTTATGAGCTTCGCTGGACACATTTATCCATGCTTCACATACGCGACCACACACTCTGAACATGAAAGAATTCTTCCGGTC
This sequence comes from Agrypnia vestita, assembly GCA_016648135.1. NCBI lineage: Eukaryota > Metazoa > Arthropoda > Insecta > Trichoptera > Phryganeidae > Agrypnia > Agrypnia vestita. Next base: position 31,859 of record JADDOH010017129.1, on the reverse strand, counting down.
GGGTGGCAATTCTTATCTCACACCTCAACCAACCCGCCAAACAATCTTTCCCTCACAACTGGATTTGTATTTTTATGTCCGTATGAATTTAATAATTAATATTTTACAAGTTTTTAGCCAAAAAAATTACATTACGAGCTATTTTTATTTTATTTTATTTTATTCGGTCATCCAACAGGGAGACACAATCGCTTGATAAGATGTCTCCCACATCTTATCAAGCGAATGCCCAAGAAAAATGTCTCCCACAATTAAAGGATAACACAAATTGGACATAATCATAGATAAGTCAATTTGACAATGACAAATAAAACATCATTTAACCGATAACCGATTCCAAATTTAACTTTAACACAGACGTAAAGGGGCTCGTGATGTATATAATATACATGATTAGGGAGCGGGACGAGTTTCTAGTATCTGCCTCACCATACGACGATACTCTTCATATTTAGTGTTAAAAATATCTATTGAATTTACGAGGTAATTATAATCTGAGCATACGCGTGGAATGGGACAGGATTTTCTATTGTTGGTTAGATAAATTGGAAGGGAGAAGAGGTACTTCTGTCTGGTAGGTCGGAATGGGACGTGGAAAGATAGCAAGCTGGTGATTTCAGGAGAATCAATAAGGTTATGAATTATTTGGAAAAGAAAGGATTGATCTGACAATATTTGCCTGTTTTCTAGAGTTTCCAATGTATGAAATTTTATTGAGTCTTAATAGTTAAAATTCATATTAAATTTGTAGTTAATACGCTTTTGTTACGCACTTTGTAAACATTGGAGTATATTAATCGCATCACCTATACATAAACATCAGTTTTAAATATTGGGATTAAAATAACAAATAAAAAATTTATGTGTCCTCCTGATTATTAAATTCGTTACATATTATAATTATTTTATGCAAAGCTAGATTAAATTCCACTTAATAACGAACATTACCAGTTAAGCTCCTAGAATTACGTCCCCCTATTAAAAGTGATAGTATGTTAATATTAACTGGTGCGCAACGCACATGGGACAAGCGTTACGCTAGTTGGCTGGTTTAGGTTTTATAAGCGATTGAATTTATTACGAACTAGCTGTAACCCGTCAAAATTAACGGTACTTTTACATGCCGGTTCCCAAAGAATAAGTATTTAATTTTTTATAGCCGACACCCATGAAATAGTAGTTACGGCTTTTATCGAATACTTGAATATTTTTTATATGCCTGCCGGCAGTTAAATCTACTATTCGAAACTCTGGCAATTGGGCGAAACATGAAATGGTTCAACTACCTACTAAGGCGTTTCATTTTCACTGGTATGTTGCCTAGTTATGTTTATATAACTTACAGTAATTGACGTATTACTAAACCCTATGTTACATTATTTCGATGCTTAGTGCTGTATCTATGGTCTCTACGTAATCTTGAACATCTACCAAAAATACATTTTTGACTGTTTTGTACCAATGAATATAAAATACTCTTCTCCACCATACAAAACAACAGAGAACAAAGTCATCACTATCAATGATAATAATATTGAAATAGTAGATGATTATATATACCTAGGACACAAGATTAAAATGAAGAAAGATAACCAAACAGAAGAATTGCCAAGATGAATAGGAACGAGCTGGGCTGCTTTTGGCAAACTCTAACATATCTTCGAGAACAAAGAGATCCCAATTATCCTAAAAAAAAGCCTTTGAATCACGTATACTGCCAGTGACGACGTATGGATTGGAGACTATGGCCCTTACAAAGAAAAGTGTAGAAAAGCTCAAATGCATGCAACGATCCATGGAGAGATCCATGCTTGGAGTAAGCCTAAGAGATTTAGAAACGACGTAATTAGGCTCAGAACTAGAGTAGTGGATATCATGGATCGTGTAGCGAAGCTAAAATGGCAATGAGCAGGACACGTTGCAAGACAGGATACTACAAGATGGCCTCCCAGAGTTCTGAAATGGAAATCTTGGAAAAATAAAAGAGGCATCGGAAGGCCTCAAAAGAGATGGGCCGATCATATTGTCAGGGAAGAATGGAAAAATAAGGAAGAGGCCTATATCCAGCAGTAGAAAAACGAAGGCTGATGAAGAAGAAGAAGAAGAAGACCATACAAAATCTAAACAGAAATGTTCAGAAAAAAACTGACGTAAAAATGGACAAATACGCTCATTTTCAATGCAAAGCCAAACTTCAAACAGTTCTGAAATTGTTTAGTTTTATGTTTTAATTTACGAAGGGACAGTAAATATTGTCACGTGGCGGTGGCTGCGGGGGCAAATGAAAACACCGAAAATAAATTTATTATTTATTATTCAATGAAAAATTAATTATTCAATATAAAAAATCACTTAAAACAAATTAAACTTAACGCTATTCTTTAAATTGCACTATTTCGCAATCGTGAATGAACACTTTATTTAACATTCACTGGAACATTCCATCAAATTCTCGCACGCACTAGTCGCCCTGGTTTATTTCGCCATTATTTTCGATTATTTCGCTTTATTTATCGCACTTCACACCGAACGAACTATCGAAACACGACAACTCCGCGGCGGCCTAGATCGGCGCTATTAATATCAAAATGCTGGTATTTTCGAACTTTCTAAATTATTCTAGTGCTTAAGAGAAGGTTCTCGTCGTGTCTCGGTTATTCTAGGCGTTTCTCGAATGCTGTAGATTACTCTAGATTTCTAAAGACTGTTCTCAAGTGTTGTGACATATTACAAGGGATTCTCTTTGTAATCTCTTTTACCATTTCGTTATTACAAAAGCGAATTACAAATTACAAAAGCAGAGAGTAGAGTCTTACTGAAAATTTCTAATTTCTAAAGAGAGGGATGGGTGCGACAATGTGGTAGTCAAGTGCTAAATAATTTAAAACGCTGTCACCCTTTTTTACGAAAAGCCTGTAAAGCCTGTAAAAGACTGTAAAGTTAGAATTTTCCCCGAGCCAATCCGTAAGTTGCATTTAAAAGGCCACCGTCTGAAACCAAACTCCGTAATATAAAATCCATTCTTCTCCGCGCGACTTTGTGCTGGCTCAGGTCACATAAGCCTGGCCTCCGAGTCACAGGATCCACCATAGCAAAGGGGACGCTGGTTTTATTCGATTTTGAATTTCAAAAAATAATTTTTACCAGGCTGTTGAGAATAATTTATAGTACCTACTTACGTTCAGTCCATAGATATTTAATCCAAGTATTTATACTCATTTTTATAAACCTTAAAATCTAAAAATAACAAAACCAAAAAAAATGTAGGAGAGCGTACTCATATACGCGCTGTATAAGTTATACTTCATTGATGTGATTGTGATAATTAATATTTATATAGGTATTGGTTAAAAACGTATATTAATACAAAAATACGGTTCAGAATATTTTGAGTTTGTTCAAATCTTTCAGAACAGTGCTGGATTTATGTCACAGAGACATTATTAATCAATTAATGTATATTATAGATATCTCACAGAGATAGATATATATATAGACGAGTAATTAATGTATATCTATAATATACATTAATTGATTAATAATCTCTCTGTGACATAAATCCAGCACTGTTCTAAAAGATTTGAACAAACTCAAAATATTCTGAATTGTAAATACTGGTAAAAAGGAATTTAACAAAAATTGGAAATAATATTTCCTGGCGTATCCTAGTGTAATGCAAGTATTCGGATGAATTTCATTACACAATAAAGTATATTGCTCTCAAAATTCCGTAAAAAATCAATGTAGATTTTCTCATTAGCGACATCTGTGGGGATTTAGGGGAATGAAAATGGCTTTGTACAGGCCGCATGGAAAGGCGCTTACAACTCATATGTGAAAGCTTTCCACGCAATTTGAACATATATACAACTTCCAAAAAATGAATAAGCATGGTATATTCTATCATGGGTGGAAATGGCGAATGTTACAATTGTGTAAAGTGATCACTTAAGCCAACCATAAAGATAGGTCATAAGTCCTATGTACACCAAATGACTTCTATATACCTACTTTCCCATAATAAATACAGCTTCGTCTCTGTGAGATATCTATAATATACATTAATTAAAAAATACGGTGTTTATGAAGATAATAATTATAATTGATAACACTTTAATGCAGTTAAATTATTAATATTCGTTTTTGAAGTCATACAAATGTAACTGTTGGCTAAAATAAGAGATGAATGTCATCGAATCGACTTCTCACAATTGATAAAACAAAGTTATATCGTTTTTCGGTTCCGCATTCAAAAGATTCGAAAGTATACACAATATACGAAATATATACAACTTTGAAAGCCGCATTGAATGTCGAATGAATGAAGATGTTTTTGTTTTGAAAACGAATATCTCTCAACAATATATTTTTTATATTACTGGAACACTAATTTCAAGTGAATAAAAGTTTAATGATAATCAAGATAACTCTGTGGTCTCGAATTCCCGCTAGACGCATTTCTGCTACAATGCGCATCTACGCGTGCGCAACTTCCGTTATGATAAAAAATTACCCTAATTGCTTCAAAAGAAGATAACTTTAAAAATAGTAACAAAGATAGTTCTGCAGTGTTTTCGTATTTTTGACTTATGATAAAAAATTACCCTAATTGCTTCAAAAGAAGATAACTTTAAAAATAGTAACAAAGATAGTTCGGCAGTGTTTTCGTATTTTTTTAAATATAGGTACCTACTCAATTTAAAACCGGGAATTTGGATGGTGGGCTAAGTTTGAAAAAAGAAATGTATTGTTAATTTTGTGTATTTTGCAACCAGTATTTTGTAAATGTCTTGATAAAAATAAATTTAATTATAAACAATAATAAACATGATGGGTAATTTAAATTGCGCCATTTTCATAAATAATTTGTCTTAAGGGCGCTTTACATAAAAAACTTTTAACCTACCACAGTAAATACTAGCTCACTAAATTTAAGTGTTCTAGCAATGGTTGATCGTCTCTACAACCAGCTGAAGCAGAGGCTGACCTCAAAGTTTGGTGCATATCTTTTAAGTTGTCTGGGAAATAGTGCTATAATAAAAATAATGTTTTTAGGGGCATTTAGTAACGTTATAGACGCTTTTGATTTTATTGACATACGCATATACTGTGATCACTAAAATTATATAATATAAATAAATGTTTCGTGGTATTGGTGTTTATACCCACAAACGCGAAAACAATAAAATAATTTGCATCGGACCGTAAATTTTCTTTACAAATGAAAAAAACTATACATTGCTATACGGGTATTTTTTGCTGGGTTAATTAATAATTACTAATTATGATTATTATTATCCAGAGAATATTGAAGTTCATGTGACCTATTATAATGATAATCATTATCCAGAGAATATGCATATGTCGACTCACTATTATGATAATTATTATCCAGAAAATATGCATATGTCGACTCAGTATTTTAATTATTATCCAAAGAATATGCATATGTTGACTCATTATTATGATAATTATTATCCAGAGAATATGCATATGTCGATTCATTATTATGATAATTATTATCCAGAAAATATGCATATGTCGACTCATTATTATGATAATCATTATCCAGAGAATATTCAAATGTTGACTTATTTTTTGTGTCCGAGTTACTTTAATATTACCTTGATTTGATAATTATCAGGCGCGTGCAGTAAGTACATATAAAGCATGACTTTTATGCCGACATGTTTTGGAAAAAAAAAGTCGAAATAAAATATTTATGTGACGGAATATTATCATTTGTCAAAATATTAATCATATGGTATTAACTGTGATAGGAATATTAGAGGATATATATTTTAATTAGATTTTTTTTCAAAATATATGCTTATGTAAATGTCAAGCTACAATGTTCTCACTGCACGCCCCTGTCACGTAGAAATATATATCTTAACAGCGATGAGCGCGAGTATGCACAAAGTAGTACATTGAATTTAATGATCAAAGATTCATAACAGATTGCATTTATGTATTAATAATTACAAGGCAACAAGCAAAGAACAAAGTGCAGTAGAGAAGTGATTGACTAATGAAGACGTAAATTCTCAATTCTTCTGGATAATAAAATAAGTTCTTCGTTTAATTTACTCCATACTCCAGCTCCTTCTCCTGGGACTAGGAACAAAGTGGTTCGACGATCAAGACGAGTGGGAGAGACGTGTTCTTCACAAATCCACCATCACCGCCATCACTTTCCGTTAAGTCCTGCACTCTCCAAAGTTACGACTGGCTCAACTTTGACTTTATGAAAATCTTGTGAATGTCCTTCCCGAAAAAATATAGTAGTAATATATTTTTACGTAGACCAATTTCACTTAGCAACCTAATGTCTACAAATATATTTTATCTTATTAGAGAATATTAACATAAGCACATTAAAAAGAACAAATTGGACAAACAAAACTACAAAGCTCGATACTGTTGTTCGATAGAAGAGGGAATGTTGAGAAAGATGTAGAGAGGAGAGTGACTGCCGGGAATAGAGTGAACGGTGCTTAGAATGCAATAATTTTTAATAGAAATATCTCTACCGAGGCAAAACTAGCGGTACATAATGGAGTTCTGGTACCGACACTGATGTATGGAAGTGAAGCCTGGAGCTGGCAGAAGAGGAACGAAAGTAGATTGAATGCAGTGGAGATGAGATCCCTTAGATGTATGTGTGGCAAATTCATGTATGATAGAGTAAAGAATGAAGATATTAGGAATGAATATAAAGCTGATCGTAGCATAATAAATAATACATAGAATATAAAAAGGGTCTCTCAGGTGGTTTGGACATGTTGAGCGAATGAATGAGAAAATAATGGTAAGAAAGATATATAATGCAAGTGTTGACGACGCCAGAAAGAGAGGGCGACCACGGAAGACGTGGCATGACCAGATTAACCAGATACTGGAAGATGGCCCTGTTAGAAGCCTGAACAACCGTCGAGCTTGCATGCAAAGATGTATGAATGTAGACGAAGCGAAAGTTGTATGTCAGGACAGAAGATTATGGCGCTCTATCCTCTCTGCCTACCCCCACGGGGAAACGGCGTGATGGTAAGTTAGTTAGTTAGTTAAAACTGCAAAGAAACATAATAATAATTGACATGAGAACGTACATAGGTATCAACCAAGAAGAAATAGATAGACTACTTGAACGTCAAATTATAAAAATGTATTTATTTATTATAACAAGATTTGAATTGAATTGAAAATGTTGAGAAAAGTGTAAAGCGAAAAATAAATTTCTAACAAAGAATCCCCCTAATCTCGGGAGAAGAAGATTTTTATAATTGGTGATTAGGGGATGTCAATATTTCTATCATTATAGAGATATATAAATGCTTCAACACTTTGCATGAAGAAACTGCCTTCTACCAACTTCAAAAAAAAATTAATATTAATTTTATATTATATACTATTCAACATGTCAAAATTAACGAAATTAAATTTAATGAGAATAGATCCAAATATGTTTTATTAAAGGCTTCCACGGGACGTCACAAATAGCTTTTTTATATAAGTTTTGTACAAATTTTAGTTTATTTATGTTATTAAATATCTTAATTTCGAATTGTCTGTCCGTAAAAAGCTGTAATTAGGCTGAAATTACTACAATGACATTGATGACATGATTTAATATCTTGATTTCGAATTGTTTATCCGTAAATAGCTATCTGTTGTCAGCAATCTGTTGTGAAGTGCTGTTCCGCACTGCCCTGGACAGGAAAACGTTCTCCCAGATGATCGTCGACATCGGGGGGACCCGACAGGGCACACGAAGAAGAAGAAGAAATAGCTGTAATTAAGCTGGAATTACTACAATGATATGATGACTAGCCGCTAACGAGACCGGGCGCCCGAGTGTGACATGTCAATTAGCGCGCGTCTCATGTTACAAGTAAGGGCCGTTATTCATTGTTATTAAGTCCCGTGATTTTTCATGGGTTTACAGCTAGTTTATGTTATATTTAACACATTTTTAAAAAAGGTTTTTTAAAAAAAAAAATTTGCGTTGTGAAGAAATTTGTAAAAATTGATTTAATCTTTAATATTTATTTTACTATAAATAAAACCTTATTGCGGTATTTTTAAAAGAGAGGAATATTTGGATGGAAAATATATGGGTTCTGCTGCCGAACCAGAGAGTACTTGGTTCGGAAGAGATCGGCGTTTGTGCGATCTTTCTCCTGAATAATAAACGATATCTTATATTTTTCAGGTTTTCTGAGTACTGCGGCTTAGCTGGGTGGCTAGGATTCGGATGGTCTATCGAAGTTGGCGGTCGCTTATTTTCCCCAAAGCTGCTGGGGCACTTTTAACTCGTGGGGTAGTCTCCAAGCAAGATGTCCGACATTTATCTACTTTAAATTTTCACCATATCCACATACGACCCACCATATTAGGCTCATAAAACCATTATTTTAAATAGATGTAAAGAAATAAAATAATTAACTGTTCGAAGAATTTTTTTTTTCCTCCCTTTTTTTTCTTGCTTTAACTTTTGAAAAAAATTTAGTACACAATGATCCTGCAAAAGGGAACATTGTTCCCGAAACATGTAGATTGTTTAATCTAATAAAGTGGTGAAAACAAAGTGATTTGTGCTTTATTTTAATAAAATAATTCTTCTTCAAAAATAGTAAAATAATTTTGTGATGACATTTTTAATATAATTAATAAAATAAACTTAATTTTCACCACTTTTTTATATTGAAAATATCAACATATTTCAAGGTCTATGGTCCCTTCATCAGGATACAATTGTAGGTATATTAACAAAAAATTAAATTTAAAAATCTAAGTATAGACAATCAAAATATTCATAAATTTATAAATGGAAAATGAATAATTATAAAGTACCTAGGTATTTAACATGAAAATAAATTTAAAAGATAACTTTTTGTTAAAATTAAATTTATTTTCATGTTAAGTACATAGATATTTTATTATTATTCATTTTCTATATATAACTTTTTACTCTCTTTCTTTTAACTCAAAGAATCTGCTTGCTCGCTTGTCTGTCGAAAAAACTTTGGATCGATTTTTAACCCTTTACCCGTGATCCAATGATAAAAATGATCTAACAAATTTTCGATCTAACAAAAATGATCTAAAAATTAATAATTACTAGACTCGAGCCCAACGCGTAGGTTAAACGCCAAAGCTGTTTCCACTAGTAAATGAGAAAAGGAGTAAATTAAAAACCTGGTTTTTATGGGTTATTTTTTTAAATATTTTGATTGTCTATACTTCGATTTTTGAATTTAATTTTTTGTTAGTATACAATTGTATCCTGATAAAGAGGCCATTGGGCCTTGAAAATGTTGACATTTTCAAGATAAAAAATGGTGAAAACTAAGTTTATTTTATTAATTATATAAATTAAATAAAAGTGAATGTTCACAGATTAATTATTATAAATTATATTATATTGGCCGTCACCATGTTTTTTACTCGGTTTTTATTATTAGTTTTCAATGTGTTTTAATCTAACTTTAAATGTCTCATCCCTGATTATTTGTACAGATTATGGTTATTTTAAATCAAAAACAAAAAAAATGTAGAGAGAAGCATCGCTAATATTTTTAACATTCGATTTGCGACTCATTACGACTCAAGGTGACCAAAGGAAAGTATGCCTCTTCAAATCCTGGTAAGCAGACAAACATTTAGTTAGCCTTGAAAAAGATTGGTTATTTGCTTTCAGAAGTGTGTAAAAATAACTACACTTTAGAGATCATAAAATTATACAGAACTGAACTAAACTCCGTGTTTAGTCGAGGCGACTGGGACATATATGGGACTGAGCATATAGTTATTTAAGGGGGGGGTAAGGTTAATTCGTGCAAAAAATGGCATGATTTTGTGATTTTTTGTGACGATACAGTTAAAATCTCTTTAAAACTAATGGTACATTAAAGTATAACATTCAAAAAATATTGTGTAAAATTTTCACGAAGAAATTTTAAAAAATACGGCAATGGCAGCAATTAGTCGGACGTGTCTCGGAAAAAAGTAGAATTGCGGTGCCCCTCATAACTCGATGCTGGATCATTAGAAATCAAAAAATCAAAGTTCATTCGTTAGCTAATAATTTTCCCCAGGTGACGCTGGGAGGGTTTTTAGAAATATAAATTTTTCACTTTTTTGGAAAACTTTGAAGGGAAAAACGCGATTTTTTACCAGAAAAATCTGCTAATTTGTTATTAAAAAATAAAAATTATCAACAAATTTTATAAAAACCTCTCCAGCGTTATCTAGTAAATTATGTACAGAAATAGCGTTCAAAATTTCAAAAGGAAAAAAAAGAGTACGTTTGACGAAAAAGTGACCAAACAAAACCTCGCTCTCGTCACCGTACTGACTATGTATTCTAATCATTCATCAATAATCATCAATCATCAATTCTAATCAGAATACATTAACGTCACACGTACCTGTCTAACACTTGTCAGTATTTCAAATGTTCAAAAAAGTTAATGCACCTACGTAATAAATTTATGTATTAAATTGACGTTAGTTTTGAATTTTAAAATAAAATAATTTATAATTTTAGAAAAGTAGTACATATTTCTGTAAATATTAAGACCTGTAAAATACCTATAAACATCGTCTGGGTAGTTTCTAGGACTGAGACGAATAGTGAGCGGTGACAAGAACATAGTTCTTTAATATGACAAGGTGATAAAAAAAGCATTGATATGACCAAGACATGTAATACATAGAATAGAAAACAGTTGAGCCAGAATACATTAAGGCGTTTCTTCCCATAAATACATAACCACCAATTTAAGTCACACACTCACACACACAAACGTAGAGAGTCTGCTACGTAGACAAAACTAGGGTACAGCAGTGTACACGAGCCATCGACACAGGTCGATGCCCGGAGTACCGTCAGCATACGCATACAGCCAGACTTCAAGAGAGTTCTTTGTTCCCAAAACATATAAAAATAGTTGAGAGACTGACATGCCCTGTACGGGCATGTCAGTCTCTCAACTACCCCCGGCGTAGACCGGAGGCCTTGTTCCGTCGAGTCGTTATTATCGTAATTATATATAACTTGTAATTGTTTTATCAGTAAATAAATTAATCAAATATTCCACGACTTTGAAGAATTCCCGTTACATAACGGGTGGTGACCATAAAGCAACTTTCTCCTAATTCATCGATCACCACAAATTGGTGACTACCGACGCTCACCTTCACCCCCAAAACATGATTATCCAACTTGGAATAAACTTTCGACATTATTTTATCGTAAATTAATAAATGTGTCGCTCTCGATCAATGTTACGTCATCAATCCTAAATCTTGTCATCTTACATATTTTGTACACATTTTTTATTGGCAATTGATTTAAGAATCTACGAATCTACAATTCAAGGTTGACCACAAATTGGATTAGTATAAATATATATCTTCGGGAGGACCCGTGAGAGTGTACGCTCTAATCCGACTAAATGTTTGACATGCGGACCTCAGAAGCCTTAAACTTAACTTAATCAAACATTCAAAACACGTCTCTATTGACGTGAACACGCTTCGTAGTTTACATCTGAAATTTGGTGTCTGAGTACTTGCACACAAATCTTATTTAAACTCGGACAAAACGATAATTTACGTACATTCAGAACATAACTCAATTTTAACAAGTTTTTTTATCATTTTCAATGTCAAAGAGTATTAAGGATAAATTATAGAAGTCTCACAGAGACGAATCTATTTATATATGAGAAAATTGGTTGGGAGTCTCTGAAACGCTGGCTCAGGGCTTATTTACACTTTTGTTTGTATGTATATACTTTTAACTTTATTTACTTTTCTTTACTTATATTTTTATTCTTATTTACTTTATTTATATACTTTTTACTCTAAATTACTTTACTTTATTTTTCATTTATTCTTCTAATTACGTAACCATGAAATTAAATATTTAAATGGAGTCTCAATGAAGGGAATGGCTACTTACCTCAGAACAGGTATTTTTATGTACCTAGCGAAGTAGGTAACGATAAAGGCCTGCACACAAAAAAATGTATATAGTATTTGTTGCTATCTTATTCATAAACTCTGTAAATATTCTTAACATTAATTGTTTTGATGCAACCTGTTATAAAAGTAATTGAGCTAATAAACGCCGATTTATCGGCACTGAAACTGAAAAACTGAATCTGTCTGAGCTGGCTCAAGTGATCACTCTACACAATGCAACGTTCACCAATTCCATCGACATTGAATAATTAATTAATAAAACGTGTTAAAAAAATGAACCTTATCAGTTTACAGTATCTCCTCGCTTATTAATTTATTCGAATCTGATTCATCGTGTACAATTACATTCATGGGTCAATTCCGGTTTAAGCGAACCGGCGTAATAAAAACCCGGAAAATGGACATCACTATTTGCGCGCACGGAACACGGGGTAATAAGTTAGTTCATCCCTTCCACTTTTATGTCAATAGCTGTCGTGTCTGCTGCCTTCAACAGTGGTGGCTTCTTTAGCGAGGCTCCCCATAAAAATGGAGGGGCGTGAACCCATGTACACGCGGTAGAAGTTTATATTTACATATTGGCTAAAATGTGTATTAATCAAATAATACGACGTTTAGGAAGATGATATTTATAATTAATAATACTTTAATGCAGTTAAATTATTAAAATTTGTTTTTGAAACGGTACAAATTAACTACTAGTTTGTGATACGTAAAATAAGAGATAAACATCTTCGAATCGATGTCTCACAACGATTCGAAAACATTTATTGCTGCAGCATTGCAGACATATGATGCGACGAATCAGAAAAACGGGTAGCTTAATTAAAAAAAGTTCATATACCTATCCACACCCGTGTCTTATCGATTTTCGGCATAAAACGGTCCCGTATTCTAAAGTTTCGAAACTATACAATTTTGAAAGTCGAATGAATGAATGTGTTTTTGATTTGAAAACTAATATCTGACAATTACGATGTTTTTGCAAAAACATCGACAATAACATGAAACATACACCTAAAATCGTAATTCAATAAACATGTCTCATTTTCAATTCAATAACCAATCATTTTTCAGCTTTTGATATGAGCATCTTTTTGATTGGCACTCGTTTCAATATGGTCGACAATACATCATTTATATTACTGGAACACTAATTTCAAGTCAATAATTTTTTGACAGTTTAATGGGTGCGCACGCAATTCATGGTCTCGCATTCCCGCTACATGCTGCTTCCCGTTATACGCATACCGCTACCATGCACATCCTGCGCGTTTGCACTTGGATTATAATAAAAAATTTACCCTAAATGCGTTAAAAGAAGATAATTTCAAAAACTTGACAGAGAGAATCAACGAGATACACTCAATAGTCCGAAACAGAAAGTAACAACATATAATAGAGTTAAATGTACATAAAAATACCAATTTTTACTCCTTTTTTTTTTTGTATTTTTCGAAATTTTAATGGTTTTTTTAAATTGGAAACCATACAAATGATCTAGGAAATGAATAGAATAACCGATATGATTTTAAAAAACGTGAAACCATTAAAATTAAAAATTAAGGTACGCTTACTTAAAAAATTTCAACATCCATACAAAACACCAACGTTATATTCCGTTTGAACCGCAGTTTGCAAGACAAGTTTGATTACTACCAACGCTACCAACGGTGGACTGATGACGTCATGGAAAATTTGAATTACTCCGTCGGATTTATAGGTACTTCACTACGAAATTCGAAAATTTATGACAATTGGTTAACAGATGACAGCACCTTTCGGTTTTTGGGAAGAAATCGAATAATAATTTATTTTTTTAAGATTTCTGCTTAGTTTTGAAGAATTCTACATTACTCAAATCTGATTCTGACTATTTTAAATCATTTGACGCTGAAAATTCATATGGTACGATATTGCTGATAATTGAATCTATCAAAATCTTGATTCAATTGACTGACAAATAGTTTTAGAATTTAATCTTCAAATCATGAAGTGTCTTATTAAAGCTCAAAACATCTGTAAGTTTAGCCTTATGTTATATGTTTTAATTCGTCTTTAATTGCTGTTATATTTTAAAAAGAAAGGGACTTTAATAAAAACTCGGTTTTTACGGGTTAGTTTTTTGCAATATTTAAATTACATTAAAAGTATTTTTGGTGTCACATGTCTCGGCATTGTTGCAGCGCCAAACTTTCCACCCCTAGTGCTGAATACCTCCTGATTTCACCCCGTGGCAGGGGCGGGGGCCGCACGTCTCATAAAACTCTCGTCCCGAGGAAACTAAGTGTCTGCCCGAGCCCGACAATAGGCCTCGTTAGTGGAACTGTACCGCCACTTGAGCTGTCACAATTGAAGGCTGCAGTTACACCCTCAGAGCCTCCTGCTCGCAGGTAACGTGCAGCCATCCCCGTGGTTTATACTCGATCTTGTAGGGGGCTGTTTTTGATAGCACGTATTATTTCGTGTTCGTGTCGGCTAACACAGGCTCAGTTACACAAAACTGGAAGAACGTAAACGTGTGTAATGCTCACTGAATTGAATAATTACGAACTGAATCTTATCAACAGAACCACAACTTATACCCAGATTAGTGAGGGAGTCCAATTTAATATACAAACATGTCATTTTTATATACAATTATTTTCCATTTTAATAATATTAATAATAATAAAAATAATAATAATAATAAGTCCATTTTAATATACAAACATGTCAATTTCAATAGAGATGACGGTTACAAACTATCACGTATTTGGCGCCCTGTTCTTACGATATTGATTCAACCCTTGAGAGACGTCGCAGTAAAGTCCGCCGACGTAACTAGTACATATTGCACACTGGCAACCTCTATTGTAGAAGAAGTGAACACTCCACAACAAAGTGCATATAATTTGCGGCCTCGAAAGCAGTAATCAGTCCGCCCTCTACCTCCGCGGGTAAAGGTCGTCCTCCTGATGACGTTGAATAAGCATTCAACGAAACGTCGAGAATCGTTTCTCGTAAAAACATACGGTTCGTATAAAATATCCGCAACTATTTACAGTTAAATATGTCTAACGATAGTAATAACAACCTTAACTCTATAATAATAACAAACTGCTTTATTTTGCAGAATCTGGTTGCAAACTGAAGGTATGTTAAATTATGTTGAGGAAGGTTTCTGGCACTAACACTTACACAAAGATCTTACATAAAGATGTTAGTATATAAAATAGGCTGAAAAAAGTGGTTATGTTATTAAAGAATGAATACCGATTTCGAAATTTTTCATCAATTTAAATACAATAATATTGTGTAACAAGTGTACTTTGGCCATGTTGCTCATTGTCAATATTGCTTTTTGGCTATAGGATAAGCCCAGAGTAAAGCAAATCAGTTAGTGCTTAAAAGTAGATTATTGAGAGCCCATCGACTAATAGAATAAAAGAGGATAAGAGAGAGAGTCAAACAATATATTATGTAGCTCTTAGGTTATCTTGAAATAAATATATAAATAAATTTAAGTTCACAAACTGATACATTAAAAAATTATGTGGAAGAAAGCTCTTATTATTGAAGTGTGATTTTTTTAGTGGCTTTATACCGATCTTTTGATCAATTGCGATAATTTTTTTTCCTACTTTATTTCATTCTGAATTTACACATTATTCCTCTTATCCTTGAACTTCGTTTTTCTGAGCATATAACCTTTTGTCACGGGAACGCGGCGGTGGAAGGCAAATGAAAAACTAAAAATTGATTAAATTGTATTATTCATCAAAGGTCGTTATTTTTCCGTAATTCTCAGTAATTTCATCCTCATCACTCTAAAATCTTCCACTTGTCTGGAACACTTAATTCTCGTGTTCTAGAATATTCGCATGTCAGCGGAACACTTTTTTCGCTATTTCTTGTCAAACTGTTTCTACAATACTTCTCGCGGGCAGACAGGCACACAAATATTTTTTTACTGGACGATTTCACTGGTCGTTCTGAATCGCCCATCGTTGTCTGTTTTGCTCGTTTCTATGGCGTCTCACGGCTGTTGAACTCAAAACTCAAAACTGCGCAGCAATGGCTCGTTTTTTTATATCATAAATGTAATTTCGCTAGTAATCTTTTGAATTGTTACATACTGTTCAAAAACTTTCGATTATGTGCCGTTTTTCTCGATTCTTAGAACCTTTTGACATTGTAGTTTATTTTACAAATATTTTTGTAAAATACACTAACACTGTGTCACTATTTTAAACGATACTCTAATTCTCAAAACGGTAAATATCTCTCATAGATTTGCTGTGTGTCAAAAAATTAACAAAATTAAAATAATCTTTCTATTATAAATAAATCGGCAATTTAATTTTATCAAAATTCCTTTATCAAATGCCTATTTCGTTACTACATACAAAAATGTGAACCACGCAGTAATTGAATTATTTTAAATTGAAAAACTGGTTTAATCAAAGTTTCTCCTTTTACAATTCCCGGTTTAAATCGCGAGGCATTCAGAGGGAGCACATCATCCAAATTTTGAAAAAATACCGCGCACTGAATACAGAACGTATTTTGAAAATATTTCAAAACAAAAAAGCTTTTCTTCTTCATGAAATAGAAATTTTCTCATTGTACTGGCATTTCTTTTGTTTCGTTTGTAAATAACATGAATTTCAGAAAACCGTTTCATTTTTAAAATGGTAACGAATGGCCGCTACCAATTTGATGAGTCTCGCACCTGCCGCCACCGGTGCAGTCACCGCAGCGGCTCAAACGCGGGCTCACCTATGTGCCAACACACTTGCAAAATGGCGAAACAATCCTATTTTATTTCAATACTAACTGTAACTCATCAAAAATGACAGTTCCCAAAGTATTATAAGCCGACACCCATGAAATATTTTTCAGGCAGTTAAATGTACTATTCTACTAAACCCTGGCGCGGTTGGGCGGAACATGAAATGGTTCGCCTCTTTGCTGTGTCCTATATGTATTGTAATTTTGACGGGTAATGCAGGCTCGGCGATAGCATGTCGCTATCGTTGCCGCTTTCGGGTTTGCTGGCCCCATCTCCGGCCGTTTAAATTCGTTTTTAGTCGTGAATACCGACGTTACACGAAGTTGCGGGGATAGGAGACAGACAAACGGACAGACAGACGGACAGACAACGATATTTTTATGTTTGTTTATTTAATTTCATTCCAATTACTTCCAAAAACTTTGCAAATCAAAAGCAGCAAATATGCAGTGTTGGCCACGGAAGTCAGACGTTAGACTTGTTTTCGCTTTTTAGGTTTCAATTGAATTAGTTTTCGTTTCAGCCTGATTGTTCGAAAAAAAGATTAACGAAAAAAAATTGTTTGAAAAAAAAATTTTGATACAAAAATTGTTCAAAAAAATATTCGAATAAAAAATTATTCAAAAAAATAATTCGTATTAGTTTGCGTTGCAGCCTGATTGTTCGAAAAAAAATTGTTCAAAAAAAAATGTTCGAAAAAAATTTTTTCTGAAAAGAATTGTTCGAAAAAATTCTTCGAAAAAAAATGTTCGAAAGAAAAATTGTTCGGAAAATATTGTTAAAAAAAATTCGAAAAAAAAATCATTCGGGAAAAATAATTAGAAAGAAATGTTTTCGAAAAAAAAATTGTTCCGAAAAATCTATATTGGCCATAATGAGTTACGAACACAAAAATTCATATTTTTTCCATCTCTATTTCAGGTAAAAATCAGTAAGTAAATATTCCGTGTCTATTTATAGTTAATTGTTAATAATTTAACCAATACTTTGAACATTTTCATAATTTTAATATCATATTTTGAATGTTAAATCTCATTATCTAAAAAACGAGAGAGCCTTACAGTAGTCGCATAAGATGTGTAACGTTTGACATCTCACAATTATAAATATCAATTGAGCAGCGACAGAAATTAACCTCAAAATTGAAAAAAGCTAAATACGAAATACTCTCTTGCATTTTTAATCATCCGTATTTTTCAGACACGTATTAACAAAAATTCATTTATAAATATATTTATTAATATATATACATGATTGCATGCCCGTGTGTGTAGTGTGTATTATTATTATGTGATATTTTTCGAAATTCAAATCGGATGACAACCGCTCGAACGTCGAAACTTGGTTTAAAAAAACGGACAGCGGTTGCCGGTAGATGCTGCGCGCCGAGCTCCTCTTTCCGGGGACCCTCTGCGCATTCGTGAGTTGCGACCGGAATGGGTAGTACAGACAGACGGCTACCGCTGCGCAGCCGAAGCGCCCGCTGCGCGGTCAAAGTGCCCGCTGTGCAGTCGAAGGGCCCGCTCTGCGGTTTAAGTGTCTGCTGCGCGGTGAAAGCGCCCGCTGCTCGGCCAAAGCATCCGCTGCCCGGTCGAAAGGCCATTTACCATGCCCGTGTAAGTAGGTTGCATTCTATAGTAGACGAAGAAAGCAATCTGTGGTGTTTTTCCAAATTCAAATCGGATCACAAACGCTCAATTTACGTCAAAGATAATAAATATAAATACATAATAAATAAAGAGAATAACCGCATATATAAATAAATAACCAATTACATAAATTCAATGCATGAGTGGTATGTATCTATCACCATCATTTTTTGAATTCCAAAATAAAGAAAAATCGAAAACTGTATTTTTTTATTTTATTTATTTATTTCTATTTAATTTTATGTATAAAATTTTGTGTGTGCCTTTCTCACTAGAAATATCTGTGTTGAGACAGGCATACTTTACAATATTGTGTAGGTTCAAAACATAGTACGTAGATAATAAAATGTTTTAAGTAACACAATAGAAAATATATCTAAGGTTATTTTTATTTTTTTATTTTTATTTATTTTATTAATTACACGGCTTAATAGCCTTTTACAACAGGTTTATACATAATTAAAATACAACAAACGATTACATTTAAAAGAAAAATAAAGGGTATAAATGTAAAAAAGTATATATACATAGTTTAAACATAATGAGGTTAGACATATATGTAAAAAAAGTATATATGCAAAAAAGTGTAAAGTAGTGATCTCAGAAATTTTTACTCACCGATAATATAGCAATATTAAATTTGAATAGCCAGGTATATATAAAAAATTTAAGACATTATATAAAAATTTAATATTTTGAAAAGAAAGGATCATATAATGATTTTTTAAATTTTGAGAGAGATAGATTTAAAATATCGACATATGTAGGTAGTTCATTGCCCAGTTTATGCATCCGAGGTATGCTAGAATTTGAACGATAGTTTGTGTCCAAAAAGTGTTATATTGTGTTAGTGTAAGTGTGCCTATTTTAGCTCTCCCCTTGTTTCGGATCCACTTTTATTTTGTATTTTATGTTAGGGTTGTGAATTGTGGTTAGCCCGGATTGTTTGAATTCATCAAGCATTCAATTAAGTCATTTGGGTCCAAAATAGTTATAGCTCCTTTGTCCATACGTGGTATGAAACCTTGGGATTTGTATATTAAGTTTGTTTGACCATGTGATAGTTATTGTTTGAGCTGGTTTAAACTGTGTATTTTTGTGTTTGTATGTGCATTTAAGAGTAGTATTCGCATAAATTTGTTTTATATCGATTTGTTTTATATGTATGCAATAAATGCATGAAAATATGCTCGCAGAAATTTCACAATTGTCTTAAAAAACTGTTTTGATGTGAAAAACATAAGAAAACACCCATTAATGTATTTAATACGAATCTGGGTAGGTACCTTGACATGCACACGAATATATTATATCGCCTTACAAATTACAAAATATTTTAATCACTTCAGCTGATTTGAATCAACATTTTTCGTCAACAGATGTTTCAAAATGGTTTCGTCTACGAATAAAATCCATTACGGCCATTATTGTTTTCGGCAAAATAGTTTAAGGATATATCGAACTTAGATTTTTTATAAGTCAAATACATCTCGAGACATTATAACTGTCCAATTTTTTTAATCTCACAGTAATCATGATTGATCTAGATAAAATATTCTCGATCGCCATTTTGCATTTTAAGGTTCGGCATGAAACTGTAAATTGTTTGAAAAACATACCATCCATATCCAGCACTGGAGTTATTTTCTCGTCTCCATCTGCACCGCAATGGCGACACTTCAGAGTCATGCAATAAGTGCTTACCATCGTTTGCATGTTTATGTATATTTCCACAAATTGTTCCAACGAAAGTTCCTTTCATAAAATTCAATTCATTCATGAAGAATTCCACCGTCAATACACCTTGTTTCTTGAAAGAAAATTAAAAAATATTTTATAGATAAAATAAGATTTTGATAATCTTATAAAGTATTTTTCCCTGTGGATTGCATTGCAAAACACGCACTGTTCTGATCTATCCCTGATTATTTCCATCTATCCATCTAAAATCAATATTTTAACTTAAAATTTTGTTAATATCCTAGCATTCTAAAAAAATATTAATTTTGTAACTGTGGTGGCCAAAGACGCACGCATACATACGCATACGCACACATAAGAGCAAAGAAGTACCGAATACGCTGACGCCTAACACCAGAGGCCGTCACCCTCGGTACAGCGGTCACGAAAAGAAAGCTGACTTGTCAAAGAATGCAACAATGTAAGCAGGAGCAGCAACCAAGAACAAAGGCGAGAAGGGGTAGAAGACACGAACGCGGCACGAGCTTCACCTCTGCTGAGGTAGACGAAATATATCCACGCGCCATCGAAATCAAAACAATCCCGGTTTCTTTGTTAGAAACGGGTATAGAAAGCCTCGTCATCAGAGTCGAGGATCTCACTTCTCTGTGGCTTTCTGCGCAGCGGAAGTCTCGCTCCTCGACAATTCATTACTGTATAATTGTATACCTTTTATTTGTAACTTTTATGATTGTTATACTCAAATAAATTCTGTCAAACCATCGCGACTTCATCCTCAGTAACACCCACATCGATAATCTACAAAGGGAGTCAATCTCCCACTAACTAATACGATTTTCAATCACTCTAAAATATACTGAGGATATGACCTCAACGTCCGCGTAATATCTCTATGTATTTTAATTTTTCGATAAAAACAGAATCGTTGCAATACTAAAATTTCAATGACGTCACAATTGTAAAAACGCTTATTGACTCGCAACAAAAATCAAAATGTTACTGTCAATACACCACAGAGGATTGGCATACACATGCACGGTTAATTGGCAATACCTTGCATTTTATTAGAAATTATGAAAATCTGTTATTGCTTAACTAGTCTTCGTATAATTACTTTAAACTGCACTTATGCACTTCAAACTACTCTCGTCGTCGTCTTCTTCTTCTTCTTCCTCGGCCTTCATCCCTCCAATGCTGGATATGGCCTTTTCCATACCCTTCCATCCTTTTTTTGTTATATACTAGTTGTAAGCGTTTCTTCTTCCCTACAGAGGCTATATCGTCGGCCCAACTTTTTTGAGGTCTTCCGACGCCTCTTTTACTTTCTCAACGTCTCCATTTCAGAACTCTCGTCCTATAAATATTAAAAATATAAATATTTTATGTACATAAAAAATTTCCCCTTAAAACTTATAATCTATTTATTATTTTGAATGCCTTACCACAAAATACATATTTCTACATATAAAAAATTAAATACTCTTCGATATCATTATATATTTCGTAAATCGGCACATTTCGCACGTCTCCTCAAGCAAAAAGCGACTCGCTTCGCGTTTTCCGACATTTCAAAGACGTGATCATGAAATATTTTCAACACGTATTTGAATCATTCTGTCGTCTAAGGATAATAATCCCCCGTTTAAATCACACCAGCCTTTGAGTATTTTCTTGAAACGTAAACCTTAAAAAAACGAAATACCTTGATAAAATTTAACACTTTTCTATTATTTGTATTTATTTTTTCGTTACGTTCTTTTCATGTTGTATTCAAATGTTTTCGTTACGTTTTTGGAAAGATACCTGACTTACAGCAGGTGTCCCCCATGCTGGCAGTTACATGATTAATTCTACGAGATGGCAAAAATTTTAATGGTAGACATAAAATATTATCACAATGTTATATTACCGAGATATTGTCCGGAAAAAATCAATTTACTTTACGATCGAAATGAAAGAACAATCAAGCGATGCCCTCGCGGGTAGATTGGACGAAGGGGATCAACTTTATAACCTTCTCGATCACGTGATATTACTTTATTTGAAAGGTCATCTAGACTAGAGGATAATAAACATTTATTTTTTACCTATTCGCAGACAATCCGTCGACTGGTATGAATTCTGACGGAAAATTCATGGTAATGCAATGCAGCGTTGGTAATAAAACTGTGAGTGAATATTTGCAGCATAAATTTGAAGATGTTTTTGAATGAAGTCACTGTTTTAGTATTGCAATGGCTGACAATTATACTCGTAGAATACTTTTTGTATCCTATTATGTAACAACAGTACTGCATCGGTCTTCTTCTTCTTCTACTTCATCAGCCTTCGTCTTTCCACTGCTGGATATAGGCCTATTCCTTATTTTTCCATTCTTCCCTGTTGTCGGCTAATTGTAGCCATTTCTTTCCCCCCACAGCGACAACATCATCTGCCCATCTCTTTTGAGGTCTTCCGATGTCTCTTTCATTTTCCCAAGGTCTCCATTTCAGAACTCTGGGAGGCCATCTTGTATCGGTATTGAGTAACAACAGTGCTGCGTTATATTCAATTTATTGCCAAAGAACGAACCCTTAACGCAGAATTCTATGGGGTGAACTGTTTGCCAAAAAAGATGAATGTTAATTAAGATATATTAAAGACGTCAGAGACGAAGCTATTCTTTTTATCTTGGAAAGCGATATGGAAGTCTTTTTGGGCGTTCACAGGACTTACGACCAATAGTACGGCTGGCTTCATTTGACGTTCAACCGACATTTATCAAAACATAATTCTTTTATAAATTTGGGAAATTAAAATTCTGATCAAAAGCCATATATGCCACATTATGCTGTACTTCGAGAAAGGGTGAATAGCTGCTAAATCATTTCGCAAGCTCATTGACATTTTCACCGAAAAAACGCTAAGCAAAAAGAATGTCGAGAGTGGTTTGTTGGCATCGAAGCTGGTGATATAAGCTTAGAAAAACGACCCAGAAAAGGGTCAATTTTCGAATGATGACCAAGCCCTTCTAGCGGCAAAGGAAGAGAGCGAAAGTTGTACCACCAGGACACTGGACTCTTTTCGCCCGCACAACCAAATGGGAAGCATCAATCGACGTTGATGTGATTGCGCCCCCGAATGATGATTGCACATAGTACTTAGGTTAAGAGTATTTTTTCATATTTGTCTTAATTATTTTAATGTTCAAATTATGTTTAACTATACATAATTTATAGTATATTTTTTAATAAACGGTCGATGATAACGCATCGTTTGTGGTCCAACATTATCTGTCCCATTAGCCCAATATTATTTATTAATTATTAATTTTAATTAAACAACTTTGTATTAACCACTTAACTAGTAACTCTACGTCTATTTTAGCAAAAAAAAAAATTTTGAACGGGGGCGTGGCTACAGCTATGGTGGGGGTAATTGAGAAGTGGACACCGAAATGGGGAATATGTCAAGTATCGGGCTATTGATAACGTAGAATTACTAGTTAAGTGATTAATAGAAAATTGGTTAATTAAAATAAAGAATTATGTCCAACCATAAATTTAACGTAAAAACATCGAAATTATAAAATTATTTAAAATTACTTACTTATCATTATGCCGTTTCCCCGCTTGGGTAGGCAGAAAGGATAGAGCGTCACACTTTTCTGTCCTGACACTAGCTAGACGATTGTTGAGACTCCTAACAATTAATAACTAAGCTAATAAGTTACTAATCCAATATCGAAACGAATTAATTAAAAACAGAAATTATCTAGACACTCGTAAATCGAATACACTTTTCCACCTTCTTTAAACTCTGTTAACGTCAATATTTTAAAACGAAACACAGGTTTAAACAAAAAAAAAACGAATAAAAGCGTAGTTTCTTTTCATTTGAGAAAATCTCATATGCGAAGAAAGAGTTTTTCATTAGAAATTATTTTAAAAATTCATAGCTACCGTAGTTTTTATTTGCATTCTTCTTCTTCTTCATGTGCCCTGTCGGGTCTCCCCGACGTCGGCGAATATCTGGGAGAAAGTTTCCTTGTCCAGGGCAGTGCGGAACAGCTCTTCCACGCTTCTTATCCCGGTCCACTCTCGGATGCTTCCAAGTCAGGAATGCCGCCTCCTTCCGACCCCTCTGCGACCCTCAATCTTCCCCTTCACGACGAGCTGAAGGATGGAGTATTTTTCGCCTCTCATTATATGACCAAAATATGAAATTTTACGGAGCTTTACTATGTTGAGTAACTGTCTGTTTGTATTTGCTCTACGTAAAACTTCAACATTACTAGTCATGTATTTATTTGCATATATTCATTAATTTATGTAAGCTTATTCTGACGCTCCAACAAGTGCACGCTTGCACAACGTTTGGTAATTATCACAGAGTATAAAAATTAAAAGAGATGAACTTAAACCATTCGTTAGGAAAGGGGTGAGGTCATAGCGGTAGAATTTCCCCCTCGAGGTTTTTAAGACGCATTAATACTGCAGTTAACGTATTTATTCTTGCATAATTATTTTCCCTAGTAAGTAAAACGTTTTTTACAATAGACTTTTTTTTATTTATTTAAATATCTTTCAGAACCGAGTCTCTTAAATAAAAACGGCTTCTTGAATTAAGTTAGACTAATTTAAGAGTATTTAATTTAACCTTAACATAATTGTTTCAAAATATACAAACTCGTAGTAATTTTTACGGAGATAGTTTGTCACTACAACATTGTGTACCGGAAATATGTTTCAACTAGCTGTAATCCGTCAAAAATGACAGAACACTAAGCTAAAGTTAAGCTCTAATATATATTTAAAGAATCTTTTTGATGCTCCAAAAGAAGGCGGCGCTAGCAGCATGCGTTAAGCGGCCGGTTCGGGTTTGCTGACCCGGGTTCAAGCCCCGTCTCCAGCCGTTTGATATTTTTTTTAAATTGTGTGATTGGTTGGATGAAATTACCTACTGGAAATAAGCCCACCTTTGTATTTATATATGAACAAAAAGTGAATAAATTATTAATTAAATAACAAAATGATTTATACACGACGTTTTATTCCACTAATTTGAGTTATATAAGCCTAAGCGCTTTCGATGGACACAACCATCATCTTCAGAGGCAATATTAGAACTTCGAAAGCGCTTAGGCTTACATAATTCAAATTAGTGTAATAAAACGTTGTGTATAAATCATTGTGTTAATCATGAACTTCCACTCCGTAAACGAAACAACGCTTAATTTATTATTAATTAAATATTGGACTTGGTTGTGTACGTAAAAAAATTACGTTAATTTATGTACGTCTACGTATTTTTACTTTATTTTATATTATATTATAATTTGTATTTGTATTTCAAGTATTTGCTTTCCACTTTATGTTATTATTTTTATTCTTGATTGTATTTCTTGAGCAATCATTTAACTTTCATTTAAAGTATTCATTCTATAAAAATATACATACAGAAAAATCAAATTAACGAAAAAATATTTTTACTGTTACCGGGATTCGAAACAACGGACATTCTTAATTAATTCCCCACTGCAAAGGCTTCCTAGATTAGCAAACAGATACGAGCAACTGGACGTCTTTGCCAATAACTGTATATTATTCAAACATATATTAAAAGGTGTATTGAAAAATTACTAGTATTTGTCGAATTGGACTTAAATAATTGTATATTTTATTATTATATTATGACTTTCAAAGCTTGTGCTATATCATCTCTCTCTACATTATTCCTTTTTTTTGTTTTTAAATATCTATATTATTATGCTTTTCTTATGTTTCTTGCTTTTTACTTTATATTATATTTATCTTTATCTTTATATGTTTGTATCTGTATTCTAAGTATTTTCTTCTCACTTTGTCATTACTATGTTAACATGTTATTATGTTTTTTTTTCTTCTATAATTTATATACCTATTCTGTTAATGTACACTATACATATCTATTTTATAAGTCCTATAGGGCGTTAATTAAAAATATTAATAATAATAATATCCGGGAATGGCGCGTTATCCAATTTGGCCACGGGAGTCTGGTAAGTTAACGAAAAATTTTCGACTTTACATGTAGTCCCTTTTTAATGCATGAAATAATAAATAGTAATTGACACAGAAATCACACTTTACCTTATTGTTTGTAAAAGCCCTGTAGGGCGTTAATATATATTTTGGTGGTCTGTGCATCAACCTAATGTTACGTAAAGCAACGAATCGTCCTTCAAAACTTTAGCGTAATGAAGAGCTACAAATCGCCCTTCTGTAACATTCTCTGGACCACTCGAGACTGCTCTCAGCTTTGCCGGGAGATTCGACGCTGGTAAGACCGGGAGTAAATCACGAGGGATGATTTGGAAAAGAAGCACATTGTCGGGGAACGGGACAAATGTCTCCAGAGGACGGAGCCCTCCCTGCAGGATGAGGGGACGTTCCGGGCAATTAGTCCCGCGGCTGTCAGCCATCGTGTCGGGGCGCGAACTGCGGCCGCCAACGGCTTGGAAAATATTGCCTTCTGCTTCGTTAGGGCAAGAACCTCTGCAAAAATAAATGTTGTTTCAAAAAATAGACTATTTTTACTCCCTTTACCGCCGGGTGAAAAACTATGGATCGATTTTTAACCCTTTTCCCGTGATCCGATCGAGCTGAAACTTGGCAAGCAGACTCGTGGCGACGATCAAGAAGATATACCAAATTTTCATTAAAAATATTAATAATTGCAGTATAATTTCGGATTTTTAGAACTTTTATTGTTTTTTTCAAATTGGAATCATTAGAAAAGTTTGATTACTAGCATAGCGGCCCGATAACGTCGCGGAATATTTTCTAAATTTTAATTACTCCGTCGGTATGCATAATAGGTACTTCACTACGAATGTCGAAAATCTAAATTGACTGACAAATGTTTTTAGAATTTAATCTTCAAAGCATGAAGTGTCTTATCTAAGCTCAAAACATCTGACATTTTAGAAATACATTAAATTACTGTAAGTTTAGTGTTATGTTATATGTTTTAATTCGTCTTTAATTGTTGTTATATTTTACAAAGAAAGGGAGTATAATAAAAACTTGGTTTTTATGGGTTAATTTTTTTATATTTATTAGAGACACTAGCAGGATAATAGGTACATGATACTCTAATTATAAATCATTATAAATGAAGACTATGCCCATTATCCCAATTACAAGTGTCTTCGGCATGCTCTAGTAACATGTATTTTTGCATTTAAATATATTTTACATGTACATTTATGTATGTTGTATATTTAGTGTTTGAATATAGTGCGATTAGTATTTAATAAATAATTTATTTAATTGATCTATAGGTTCAGGTTATCGTTTAGAAAATGAATGTTGTGTATGAGTGAGTTTTTGAACGATGATAAGGTATCTGCAAGAATATCAGCATCAATGTTAGGGATTAGCACAATACATATTATATGTGCGACACAACCTTGTGATGGGAGAAAAGTAACCAACATTATTAGTGTGCTGGCTTATTCTAAAGAACTCCGGGTTTCTTATACGGGGTTTAACATGCAAATTTATGTCAGATAGAGAAAGAGAATCAATAGTTCCGCTGAGAATCTTGTATAGCACAACGAGATCGGATATTTTTCGTCGGGACTCAAGTTTGTGCATCTTGAAAAAGGCAAGTCGATCTTCGTAGCTGTGAAGGTTATTGTGTTGACCAGCTTTGTATGACATATGACAAAATACGTAACTTGATACGTATTTTGTTTGTAATAGACTTGAGAGGTATTGTCGCGTTATTGGGATGTATCCTCTAATCAAAGAATGGCAAAAGCAAAATAATTACAAATTATAAAAGCAATTACTATTTATTATTCCATGCATTTTTTGATGTGTAACATCTTTCCTCTCACTTTCCTGCAATCTGTGGGGGTGATTTCGTGAAAATGGAGGAAATGCGTAACAAGAAACTAGACGCCGGCAAACGCGCGCTATTTCGTTTGACCAATGAGCGCGCGCGGTGATAGAGTTGGCCGTCAGATGGGTACCAACTCATTTTCCGAGAGGTTGGTACTGTATTAATAAATGTATATGATGTTAAAGAAAATACATTATTATCGTGAAGTTGCAATTTCAGAACGTAGTTCTGTGAATTTTAAACAAATTTTTGTTAATCAATTATAAAGACATACAGAAGAATCAAATTAACGAAAAAATATTTTAACTGCTACCGGGATTCGAAACAACGGACTTCCATTATATATCCGGGAATGGCGCGTTATCCAATTTGACTATTGCAGTCTAGTTAGTTAACGAAAATTTTTCGACCTTTTATGTAGTCTCTTTTTAATTGATTTTTAATTGACTTTTTTATTCCATTTTTAAAGCAATCCGGATTGAATATTTTTCCATGTTTAGCTTTTATAAATTTTGAGGTTAATTTCTGTCCCTGCTCAATTGATATTTTTAATTGTAAATGTGAACGAATTTTTCGTAATCGATATAAGTTGCTGTAATAATAGAAATATTGAAAAAAAATACAAACTTTGATATTGCATAACTCCATAACTGCTCCTTGCCAGTTTGAACATTTAAGACTCATAATCAAGGCAGGAATATAGTCCTGCGGGTAATTAATGTTTTCCAAATAACCCTGCATAAAGCGAATATTTATTCGCACAAGTTGCTGTTTTCACCAGTCTCACTTCTTTGGTCCTGGTTCATTGTCTAAATAACTGTATTGCGTCGTCCGCGTTTTTCGCGTAATTTATAACCTCTCAAGTTGTAGGATCTTCTGGAGTATTTTGGTGCATGTGAGTTTCTTCCAGACTATTTCAGACAGTCGGGAAACTTCGATTGTGTGTAATTCTCCTCGATTTTTCGATTCTAGTGACAGTACGTTTGTAATTTTCTTTATGTTTCTTTTCATGTGTAATATTTTGTACAAGCCCGGGTAATTTCCTTACCTTTTCTTATCTCATGCATCCCTCAAACACCATCCGAATTATTCGTATTTTCAATAACGATCGAAAGAACTACTCCCTTTTCTATCTCTTCCTCTTCTATCTGATTTTTTTTTTAAAGATGCGAACACGGAATTTGTGTCACATCAATATTCTTACTATTTTCAAATTAAGCTAAACGCTTGTGCTATGAAAATATGACTAACTTGATTGTCTGGAGTGAGATTCGAACCTGCGACCTTTGTATCACGAGGCGAGAGTCTTAACCACAAGACCAACAAGCTACTCTGAATAGATTGACAACAAACTTACAAACCATAGATTAGATCATATTATAAGATGTATTATATATTATATTATAGATTGTACCGTAGATTAAACTAGATGTAAATATAAAAATGTTGGTTATTATGGATTTTTTCTTCTTCTTCTTTTTTGAAGTTGAAAAATTTCTTGAAATTTCCTTATGTGTATTTATTTTCGTCTATTTTTGATTCCTGATATTTTGTTTACTATCTTGTTTCTTGGTATTTTTTTAATACTTATATTACATTGTAATATTCATGGATAGTATATCAGTAACAGATTTTAGAATGTAGAGTGTAATATACTAGTTAATAATATACAGGAATGTAATATTAACTAACTTAAGAAAGAAATAAATAAAATAAAAAAACTGTGTCAGATTAGTTATGAATAATACATAATCAGGAGAGAGTTTTTTTTTTTTATTATTAGAGACACTAACAGGATAATAGGTACATGATACTCCGATAATAAACATTATAGTGAAGACTATGCCCATTATCCCAATTACAAGTGTCTTCGGCACGCTCTAGTAACATGTATTTTTGCAATTAATTATATTTTACATGTACATTATGTGTTTGAATGTAGTGTGATTAGTATTTAATAAATGATTAATTTAATGGATCTATAGGTTCATGTCATCACTTTTCCTCTTAAAGTAAGGGTTTAGTGAAAATTAAAATATCCACGAAGAAGAAGATTAAATTTTGCATAAAAAAATTATTTTAAATAATGACAAAACGTAAGCTTCTGGCAGCACCGAACGCGGACCACTAGCTATACACAAAACAGCGCTTGAAGAGCCGTGTTAAGTTCATAAGCAATTTTCATTAATTAAAAAGCCAATACATTCCGGAGCGGGATCTTTTGTTGCAGACAATTTAGCGGCACAAAGAGCGGGTTGCTCGCAGTTGGGACTCGTCTTTGACTATTAGATCGCTCGGGTCGCTGCTGGTTTCAATTAAGCCCCCATCGTGAGGGCGGCGCCGCGACGCCCCCCGGGGGCCCAGCGCCCCGGCGCCCCCGCGTGAGGAGGCGCCCCGAATCACGGCGACGCGTGCCGGGGACGTCAATTAGGATCCGGATCCTTCTTCCGAGATTGTTTAGAAATTGAATTACCATTTTATCTCGGAGAAGACTTTTATTTGTTTCGTACTCTCCCGGAAACGGATTGATGTCATGGCTGTTCGAGAGGAAACAATACACCCCGTTTGTTACTTCTTAAAGGCGATTTATGTATTGAAACACACATTTTACCCGAGATGTTTTAGTATCATTACGGCATGTACCATATTATTTATGATTAATAAATTCTACCCTTATCAATTTATATTTCTTATCAATTTATACACCACCTTATCAATTTATACACCACCGTATTTAGCGGCGGAATTTCGTCTACGTTACCCGCCGAATTATTTATTTATGAAAACAAAATAAAATACAATGAACTTACAGACATTACATGAAGTTACGGACAGTCGGAAAGACAGACAGACGGACAAACTACGAAATTATTATTATTGATATTTATTTCAGTTTTACATTAATTATTCTCTGTGAATAGTTTCATGGGATATTTTTCCGTATATATGTGACCTCTCTGATTTTAGGAATCCCATTGCAGGGTCCACCATCAGGGCTGATGTTGTATATTTTAAAACGATTAAAATTTACAAGCTCATTTTTTTCTTCACTTTTTAATTAAGAAAAGCTCAAAATAAATAATCTTAAAAATTAAAAAATTTTAATCAATAAGTCGAGTTTTATTACAAAAAGATTTTAATACTTGAAGTAAATCAGTTTGGAACGAAATTTTTAATGATTTTATAAATCAACATCTGTTGTATAAAATACTTTTGTATACTAGGGGAACAAATACTTGAACTGTAGAATTAGTGCATTGTTACGAGATAATAAACAGAAGAAATTCAAGACAGCAACACTATATAACACTCTGGAATCATCTCGGGTACTCTCGTAGACACTGGAAGGATCGAGTGAATACTGAAAATGGGAAACAAGTCCTCGAAAATTTCAGAAACCAGCATGTTTTACATAAATAGACGAAGTGGATGCCGTAGAGGTAATAATTTTGACATTTAAACGACGCAACGTTACCAGCGACAAAGCTGTAATGAACGCAGTGTTACAAATCTACAAAGGCGAATATTTACCGACAAAGCGACAATTAATTCTAGAACGAACGTGAGCTATTTAAATAATATGCGAAAGTTATTCAAAAAAGTGATCATTAGAGTGTGAAGTATTCTAAAAATATTAAGTAAATACAAAATTAATTAATTTAAATCGAGTCCAGTGATTTTGTGAATTTATTAAAATAAGCAATTAACCGATAATTAATTTCCAGTGTTATTTGCCTCCCACAGTCACGTACCATGACAATATCTTAAACATTTCGATGTTCTCCAACCCCATTTTTTCGTTAAGAACGGGTTTAGTTCATTTCTATTTTTTTTTTTAATCTGTGACACGCATTCCATGTAAGTATCTGTTTTTT
>JADDOH010017128.1:0-13300 GCA_016648135.1 Agrypnia vestita | reverse complement strand
CTCCGCCTTTCACCACTGAGGAGCTGGAGAATATTTTCCGCAGCTTAGGCCCTACAATGGACAAGATAACGGGTGTTATAGCAAAAAATGTGTGGCGAGTCGCGAAAGATGAAGTTCTGTTAGTGATGAATGAATGTATGAAAGTGGGGCATTTCCCCGACGTATGGAAAAAAGGCACTCTTTGTGTAATACCGAAGGGGAATGCCAAGCCTATGTCTGATCCGGGTGCGTATCGACCAATCACCCTCCTCCCTGTTTTCGGGAAGGTTTTTGAGACGGCGATACGTAATAGGCTTGAGAGTAATCTCTCGCCGGCCTGTGACTGACAGTTTGGCTTTGTTCGCGGTGCGTCCACGGTGAGTGCCATAAAGTTTGCCCAAGAATGGATAAGGGACTGTCAAGAGAAGCATGCACTGGGAGTTTTCCTAGACATCTCGGGGGCGTTTGATAATGCCTGGTGGGAAATGATCCTCACTAAGTTGAAGGTGCGGCAGTGCCCGAGATATCTTTTTGACCTAGTCAAAAGTTACCTCAGTGGTCGGGTTGCTACCCTCAGCTATGGGGGGGTCTCGAACCAGGCATACAAACATGGGTTGCCCACAGGGTTCGGTCCTTGGACCGACCCTGTGGAACATCCTGTTTAACGACATTTTCCTGCTACCGCTGCCTGCGGGATGCGCCATTATAGGATACGCGGATGATGCTTTTCTGCTCGTGACCGGCCAGAGCCGCTTAGCGCTGGAAGAGAAGAGTAAAAAGTCGATCGAACTGATTGAAGAATGGTGTGAAAGGAACAAGTTGTCTTTGGCGTCGAATAAAACTGTGGCCTTGATGTTGAAAGGGAACCTGAGTAGAGAGAGGAACCCTACTGTGAAAATGAGAGGGATGAATGTGAAATTTAAGCGAGAGGTCAAATGGCTGGGTGTAACTTTTGATACGTCGGGTTCCTTTCTCTCCCATGTCAAGGCTATCTCAGACAGAGCGCGGGATTTCTTTACTTCCACGAGGAGGGTGAGCGTATCGAACTGGGGACTCCGGTCACCAGCTATGCGCCTTATATACAAGGCGACATATGTCAGATCGCATATGCCGCTGAGGTCTGGGCGCATAGACTAAGTACCGGAGTGATTTCCTCGGTTCTGAATAGAGGTCAGAGTGCCCTTGCTAGCGCTGACGGGGGCCTATCGGACTGTGTCTGGTGCGGCCCTCCCGGTTCTGGCGGGGGTGCTTCCTGCGGATTTGGAAGTTCAGGAATTTAGCACCTTGCATACCCTGAGGCGGGGTCTGGAGGTTAACTACTTTGGTAGGACCATTAGGTCTTCGGATCACGAGCGGTTCCTGGTGTTGGGTCTTAGAATAAGACAAATTACGTTGGAAAAGTGGCAAGAAAGATGGGACACGGCCACCACCGGGAGATGGACTTATTCTTTCTTCCCGAAGGTGGCTGTGAAAGATAAGGGCAGCGAATATTTTCCGGTTCTGGATCACTATACGGTGCAGATACTCTCTGGACACGGAGAGTTCAGGTCGAAGCTTTTCGACCTTGGACTCTCCGCAGATCCGTGGTGTCCCTGCAGCCGTGTGGCCCAGACGTCGGAACATATCCTCTGGGTATGCAAGATAATGAACGACGCGAGAGAGGACTTGATTGAGGGTACAACTGGGCATAGTATTAATGTACCGGGCCTCCGTCCCTCTAACGAGGATCTGGTAAGGAATGCAAGGAACTTCGGATGCTTCCGTGAGTTTGTTAAGGTGTGGGTGTCCCGGTGGGAAATCCTGCGGGGACCTGAGTAAAGAGCTTGCTTTTGTAGAGCTGATTGATACCAAGTCTGATGTTTCTGGGTTGAGTTATTTTTAATCTCTGGTGTATTGCTCTTGAATCGGATGTGTATCTGCCGGTCCTGACTTCCCTTGCCGGGTGTCACGTTTTTGTTTTTGTCTTTCTTTTTCCCCTTGATGGGAGCGGATTGTTCTTCTTTATTTTTTTATTTTTTTTTTGTCCTGTCTTCGACTTGAAGCCTTCCACTGCCGCCGCCGTGGGATCTCGTCTTTTATTTTGTAGAATTAATTTTAAGTATTATTATTATATCTTTTTATACTTACTCTATTGTATTTCTTTGATTTTGTTCTATTATTTTGTTACTTTGGGTTCCTTTCACTTTTTATGTTATTTTCATTGTATTATAATTATGTAATTTGTTTTTTTTTTAATAAAGACATATCTTGAGGCGGGGACAGTGAATGGTTTTGTTCGAGCGGCCGTGCCACTTCGCAACGGTTATACGACCGGTGCGGAGCAGCACGGTCCTGCTTGTTAGTTGAAAAAAATGTCAACCTGGAGACGATTGAGTAGGACCGATATGGAAGCTTTTGCTCTTAGAACGGTCTTGAGTAAGCGGTGGGTACCATTCACTGTAGGCCCCCCGAGACAGGCCGAGAACGAGAGTGTACATGATGCCCTCGTCTCGCTGTTTCTCGGCAGCGTGTCGGTATTTTGTGCCCGAGTCAAAGGTCCTCGCTCGGTTTTTCGAGGTAGAGCGAGAGCCGCGCATGTTCACACTCGCTCCTTTAGTTACCCGCCATCTGTGCTAGAGTGAGGTTGTTTTAAAAAGTATTACATACGAAGTCAGACTATTATTTTCGGCACTAGAACTATCTAAAAATAATATAACCATAACTTCATCAATAATAGCAAAATAATAAAATAATTATACCTTGTTCAAGAAAAGGAGGAAAACCCTTCTTTCAGAACCCCATTACCCACCGAACGCATTGCACAACTTGTGGAAGGGTGTGCGGTTCCAGAATAGGGCTCTACCTTAGAGTATATACAATCTATAGAGGGATAACTACACATTTTACCAAACCTGTACGCGTGCTAAAATAGAGCTTACTCAGTTTAAACAATATAGTAACACATTAGAAAAAAGGAACAAAAAGGATCACCCGGTCGGGTACGTCTTTAATTGCTTTGTAAGTGTGGGTGGGGCGCGAGAGGATATTTGTTCTCTGGTATTTTTTGTTTTTTATGGCTTTATTTTTATTTAAGGGGTCACCACCAATATTTAAATACTGGGGTATCTAAATATTGGAATATATATATAATTCGGGAAGCAGAGAATAAAAAGAAGAATTTGGAAAATACTTACAAGATTTATTTAATTTTGAATACACCGATTTTTAACAATACTTTTTAATAAAAACTTAAGACTAGTTATAAAACACTGGACGAACGGAGTCTACGAGGAGAGTGTTAGAAATCGCGTCTCTCCTTCTAATTATAGACATTTGCGAATGCTTCCAGAATATTCTCCCAAAAAAGGTATAGGGCTGTGCTGTCTG
Source organism: Agrypnia vestita (assembly GCA_016648135.1). Taxonomy (NCBI): domain Eukaryota; kingdom Metazoa; phylum Arthropoda; class Insecta; order Trichoptera; family Phryganeidae; genus Agrypnia; species Agrypnia vestita. Next base: position 9,955 of record JADDOH010017128.1, on the reverse strand, counting down.
CGGCTTCCGACATGATCGATATCTTTCGATGAGAATATCGAAAAATATCGATCCAAGCCTCAGACTACATAAGCGTTCTTCTGCCCTCATTGCTAAAAATGAGGGCAGAAAGCCAATAAGGCAAAATGTTTCTATGAATGTTCAAGCAACACGAACTGTAGAATCGTTTACTTAGATAGCCAACATTTGAGAATAGATCCGTCTCATTTTGTCTCCTTTAAAAATTCAGAATTTTTACGAGTAAGAAAGAGAGGGCACTACATTGTATGCCTCTATCTAAGTTGAATATGGTATTTTTATGGTATAAATGCACAAAATTTATGGTGCCGGCAGGGCTGCGCTAAAATATTTTTGAACATTAAATTATAGAATAAAAATTATTCATTATTTAAAGTATTCGGATTGGTATATAATTTTTTTGTAGGTGAATGGAAAAGGCCTGTATTCTCGGCGAATTATTTAAAGTTTTCTGCGTACCTGAGTAATGTTAGCGTATATTTATTTATCCAATTTAAAATTACCAAACGGAGTAAAAATTATTCGGTCTAATAAATAAATGGGGTTTTTGGGTTTTCGACTTCGCATTGAAAGTTTACAATTATTAGTTAAGACGTATTTAATGTCAGAGTCCCCAGGGTTAAAATATCTAACAATGTAAAAATTCAATCAAGACCATATTGAATTATTTTTAGGAGCTATACGCTCACATGGGGGATATAATAACAACTCAACCGTTTGCCAATTTAAGTCCGCTTACAAGAAATTACTTATACGCGCAGAATCAAAGATAATGTAAATGGAAATTGCATACCTTTATCTTCAGGTTAGTGTTTTCTGGAGTATTATGCCGTGTTATTCCGACCTTTCGGGCCGACGTTTCGGATATCATTGCAGGGTCCATCATCAACACATCAGCCCTGATGATGGACCCCGCAATGGGATCCGAAACGTCGGCACGAAAGGTCGGAATAACAAGGCATAATACCCCAGAAAACACTAACCTGAAGATTTTGAGTGGCCGTGAAAATCTAAGAACATTCTTGCATACCTTTAGATCAAAATATACTATATATTAAATTGCAGTTCAAAGAATTCTGTCAATATTATGAACTGTTCCTCCTCCAAATTAAAATTATTACGTGATGACGAATTGAGTTTCTAAAATACTTTGCCTTTCGACGATATTTCTGAATCAGTATGTGGAGAGTTGTATAATTTACAGTGCAGTCAGTATGTGGAGAGTTGTATATTTTACATAATATGTGGTTTTGTTGTCAGACACCGAGAATCGTACATTTGTGGTAGCCCTGTTTTAGCAAGTAATTACAAACACGTGTTAGAAACGAACTGTCCAGTCTCGACGAATGACCACGCCTCTTTCGACAAAATCCTTACAAGTTTCGAAATAATACGGTCTCTATAGATTGTATATACTCTAAGGGCTCTACAGCCACGCTAGAATGCATAATTAAAACATGACAGACGTCATCCTCGCAACGAGGGACCGCCGAAGAAAAATTATAGTAGCTAATAGTATAAATACAAAAAGCGGCGGGAGATTCTGTATCTTGGCGATTATTTAAAAAATGATAACACACTTCAAGAGATGAAACGAGGATGTACATGGTGAGCTCTCGCCTGTTCTCGGCCGAGGCCCTCAGCGAGGGGTTCCCGGCGAGAGCTCACCATGCGCACACTCGCCGAGAGCCCCTCGCCCGTTCTCGCCCGAGGCTCTCGGCGAGTAAGAATGTACAGCCGCCATCTGCAATTGGCCCCCGCTGCTATGCCCCGCAGGCGGCTGTGTTGGCCGCTTCGCGACCGATTGTGGCCACTGCGCGGCCATTAGCGCCTGTAATCGGCTCCCGTCTATTGCTTGCTGCTAGTCCCGGCGGCGGCTTTATATATAATTTAGATAATAGTAATAAAGATTTTAAAATTAATATACTTTTGATTTTTGAATTCTAAAACACACGAACATACTTTCAAAATCAATTGTCAATTTGACATTCTTTGTCAAATACGTCGCCCTGTATTCTGTCATAGGCAAAATGACATTTTTGCTTCTAATCCCTTCGTATCAAATATTTCTTCCTTCTGCATTCACTTCTTGCCTAATATTTATTCTCTCACGCTCCTCTTCGATAAAGTGTGGCATTCTCTAAATAAAATGGCAGTGAGTACATTGAAGTGTGACTTTAACGTAAAAATAATATTTGGAAAAAAATAAACAAAATATATATCTCGCAATATTCCTATCACAAATATTACAATACCATATTACTTTATTCTTTTTCCAAAATATATGTTTACGTAAATGTCAATGTACTCACATATATATAACATTCTTTTTCCAAAATATATGTTTACGTAAATGTCAATGTACTCACCGCGCACGTTTTTGAGGTTATATTTGACACTTGACGCTGCGTGCCGTTCGTTCATCTACCATTCTTTCGTTATATAACTTGACTTGATTCCAACTTGAATATAACTTTTTTCTTGAAAACATGAATGAATGTGAATAAAAATATTTAATGCAATTTCATTAAAACAATAAGGTAGAAAGCGAAAATGTCAAAAATTGTTTGAGTGTATGGATCCTGAATCTCGGGATCTCGAACGTTTTTCTGGTCCCAATCCCAGGATTGCAAAACCTTAATCCCGGGATTTTCGGGATCGATACAAAAAATAATTTTAAAAGAGTTTAGCGGCCCGAGCGTCCCAGAATTATCTAATTTGCTGGCAATCTATGTGCCGGTCTGGCCGCACTCTGTTTCACTCGAACATAGGCGCGAGTGAAATAAAGCGTGTGAGTGAGTCTGTTCAGTATTCATCAGTTGTGTCCGCTTCCGCAGGTATAACGTAATATTCCTTTGTAATTTAACATTAAATAAGTAGTTATTATTAATAAATTTAATAAGTAGTAATTATTAATAAATGTAGAGTTGGTAAAATATTCTTATTTTATATGATTTTTAAGGAATATGTTTTATTTTATTTAATTACGAAATGGATTATGGGCAAATGTACATCCGTTGAATTGCAATTCGAAATCTCTATCTTGAAAAAAATTACAAATGCTTGATAACTATTCCTTCCACAAGCTTTGAGCCCGAAAGAACATTTTTTGCTGCGCCTTATATTGGTCGTAAACTGAGAAGCCGTCTCAGTGATTTGAATATCGATAAACTTCTCAAACTGAGACCATATTTCCAAAATTCTTAAAAATAAGATAATTTAAATTTGCTCTGTCGTTGGTCCCTACTTAAGCTGTCGAATCTGCAAAAATATGATTTTCGTTTTAGTATCTTAAGCCATCCAATTTACTCTGTATTTTCGGACAATGTTAAAATGTTCCATTTTCCATTATACTTGCTTTTTTTAAAGGAAAATTCAATTGTTTTTAAATATTATTATAATATAACATAAAATTCAGACTGATAAAAAAGTACTGCTATCATAATTTACACTAGGTACTATAACAATTTGCCTATTTAAATAATTGCCAAAATTTTCAAAAATAACTTGTATTGTTCTTTAAGGGGGTATTCTAGTCTAGAGAGGCGAAATTCGAGCTCTGTAAAAAAGAAACAGAGAATATTTTTACCTGTTCGAAGAATATTTTTTCTTCTTCTGTATGAAGGCTTGAACTTTGTGGTGACATTATTATTAAAATAAAACACAAATTACTTTGTTTTCACCAAATATAGTGGTGTAATATAGTGGTGAAAACAAAGTAATTTGTGTTTTATTTTAATATTTTTACCATCCATTTTTTTATCATTCGTTTATTTATATTTTAAGAATATATAAAAAAAATTAAAAAATCAAAACTAGAAAAGTTGTCGGCTGGTAAAGTGGGGGTTCCAAAAAAAGGAATGTCCTGGCGTTCCTGGTTGATTCCATGGTTCCAACCCTTCTGGTCATTTAAAACAAAGAATCTAACGGATTCTTAATCAGTAAAGATGTCGCTATCGCCCTATCTCGGAGAAAAAAAAAACAAGATGCCGACCGTTTGAAATTAAAAAAAAATTAAAATTTTGACTTCAGTCTGCTACGGGACATAGAGGAATATATAGAGAAGGTTCACACAAAAATTCAAATAAATCTTTCAGTAGAACTTGAGATATCATGCACGCCAGCTTGAAAAAAGTTGTTTCGAGAAACGCATCTCTGCGCTGCTTAAAGATTGACTCGAAATTAACCTGAACCAAATACTAGAACGAAAAGATTTCAACAAAATAGATTACTATGACCTTCAGTTAAACAAACATTATATAAGTATAGCAGTGGCGTGCAGTGGGTATAAACTTAGGTTATGCTGTGACCGACTATATACCTATATTAAATATATATATATATATATATATATATACGCATATACCTATAAGGGTATATACATTTAAAAAAAAATTAACTATGTATAATGAACTATTTTGAGTAGCTTCAATCCACAAAAATAACTGCACTATAAAAGAAGTATTGTAAACAATATTTCCTAAATAAATAAATATTTTATATAGGTATAGCTAATACGGCGAAAAATTTCAATATATTTCGAAAACGATTTATATGTAATTAAATCGGGAACAATACTAATTTCAGATATACGTTTCTTTTCACAAAAATAAATCAAACATTTTATGATATCATAATGATATAACAGATAACACATGGTATTTGTCGTATTCGTATTTACATTTACCAAAAGACATAAAATTGACACCGAAAGTTTTGGGTGGAATTTGTAACAAATAACATTTCTGCATGACGTGCGCCTGGCATAGGACCTTTCGAAGAAGGACGCTATTGCACAAAACTCACAGCATTAAAAATACACGTTTTTTTTCTCGACTTGACTATATCTGTGGAACAAATTGGTTGGCGAAATAAATGAAGAATTGACATGAAGTTAAGCACAGAAAAGTCGGAAATAAAACTTCTAGCCGTAGGCTTACGGCTAGAATTTTAAATCGAAAAAAAACAGATACGTCACGTTAAATGGAAACATCAGAAATAAAACTTCTAGCCGTAGGACGAATTACGGCTAGAATTTTAAATCAACTTTTTCTTAAGATAAGGATTATTTCATTTATATTTGTTTCTCAGAATCATTACTAATGCACAGCTTTTTTGCTTGTATGCGCTGCACGCCACTGAGGTATAGGTATAGTATAAGAAAGGTTTTATGTGGTAATCCATCAGCGGGTAGTCAGTCTATTGTTCGATTTGTTCCGGTCAGACCAGACGCGGCAACTGCCGCGTAACCAAAATCGCTGTACTGGTCCCGGGATTGGCCTTCCTTAATCCCGCAATCTCGGAATTGGAAAAATGCTCCGGGATACGAGACGATAGGCGAGCGTACTTTGTACACACGCGGCTCGCGGTTCGTCTCGCGATTCATTTCGCAGCTCATCGAATGTGTGAATGCAGCTATTGACGATTTTTTGGGCGAGTTCAAAGTGTGAACGGTAGTTCGTAGTTCATGTTTCGACGAATGTCTCGATGAGCGACGAGGCGAGGCGCACATGCGTATGTGTATACCCGATATAAAGGTGCCTTTCCATGCTTGTCAAGGCTCGGCAGGCGTCCACAAGCTCCAAGCGTCCACAAATCTCGCTTGGCATTTGGAAGTCGTTTACAAGCTTGTGAATGAAAGCTCGACGACCACGAAGATGGTGGATGATAATGATTCATAAAAATCTGTTTCCTGTTTTTTTTTCAAATGCTTGCGAAAAGTTGTCACCAATTTTACTGGCTTTCCCATTAACTCGGCAAAACGACTCCAAGCTTAGAGTATATACAATCTATAGAGACCGTATTATTTCGAAACTTGTAAGGATTTTGTCGAAAGAGGCGTGGTCATTCGTTGAGACTGGACAGTTCGTTTCTAACACGTGTTTGTAATTACTTGCTAAAACAGGGCTACCACAAATGTACGATTCTCGGTGTCTGACAACAAAACCACATATTATGTAAATTATACAACTCTCCACATACTGACTGCACATATATACTGATTCAGGAATATCATCGAAAGGCGAAGTATTTTCGAAACTCAATTCGTCATCACGTAATAATTTTAATTTGGAGGAGGAACAGTTTATAATATCGACAGAATTCTTTGAACTGCAATTTAATATACTAATTTGATCTAAAGGTATGCAAGAATGTTCTTAGGTTTTCTTTCCTCCGCTTTCTTCTTACCGGACAAAGCTAGGGAAATTATATAAAATCACAGTAATTAATAAATACCCTAAAAATATACATTATTATGAAAAATTGTATGTGTATTTATGGGGGGGGGGGGTGAAAATTTATCGCACCGCCACTGCACAGATGCGTCGAAGATCCGCACACACAATAGAAAGATTAGAGGGAACGTTCTTTAATATATATATATATATTCAATATAATATGTATAGTCAATATATTTTTTCGCGATATATGAAATATCGATATTTTTTTCTTGGATAATCGATATTTTTTCTTGACGACCCTTTTTTTTGGTCGTCGATATATTTTTTTCGATATATCGATAGTTTTTTCCCAATATATCGATATATTTTCCCGATATATCGATATATTTTCATCGATATTTTTTTTGGCGACCTTTTTTTGGTTACCTTTTTTTCGCACATCGATATTTTTCTCGGTTAATCGATATATTTTTCCGGTGACCTTTTTTTATTTTTTTGGTCGGCAAAAGCTTATTTCCCTTACATTTTTGAAAATAATATCGATACTTATCGATATAATTTTCTCAATGTATATCGATTATTTTCGATACTTTTTTGAATATCGATTCGATATATATATATATATATATATACTATATATATTATATATACTTATAATATTATATATATATATATTATCTATATATATATATACATATATTATATATATACTATATCATCTCCCTCTCTTATCATCATCTCCTCCTCTCTCTACCTCTCCTATATCTCATATGTGTCAATGCCGACTCGGTAGGTACCTGTTGATCTTCATTTAATTTGAATTGTTAAAATGGAACGTTTAAATTTGTGTGAAAATTCTTTCACAAACAACTGACAATCGAGCTATTGAGAAAATTATAATATACCGGTGAATAATACACATTTAATAATGGATAAAGTTTTTAATATAAAATAATAGCTTTAAATGTAGTTTTTCTTTTCAGGTGTGTACTTTTATTATTTTTAAATTTTAATATGATATTTTATGTTCTTTTGCTAATAAAATATATACTCTTTTCAGAGCAACGCAAAAAAGCTTTTATTTAAAAAAAAAACTAAAATATTTGGGAAACGGAAACGAAATACATATATATATATATCGACATTTTCTTTCATTTACCCATCCCTACCTTTTGTCCGTCGCGGTCGCACAGACAAAAAGAATCGAATTTCAATTCTTCTGCGGTCACATGTACAGGTCTGGAAACCTCCAACACGCGAACACCACACACGCTGCGGTACGTCTCTAGAGGTCGCCCGTACACAGGGCCGGCCCGTTCATATAGGCAAACTAGGCGATGGCCTGGGGCGCTCGTATTTGGGGGGCGGCACCGGCCTAGCGAACGGATAGTCAGCGTCAAGATCATGTAAATCGGTCGAATGGTTTGAACACGCGGCCGCCGCCCGAACCGAAGCACAGTGGGTCGAAACCGTAATTTGAGGGACTTAGGGACCAACTTTCTTTTTTTACTTTTTTCTTTATGCCGATGGATAGAGCTCATTAACCTTATCAATAGTTGTTCTATGAAACTTTTTCCTAAACTTTATAGTTTGAGCAAAAAAGTTTTGTATTTTTTGTATGGAGCGGATCAAATAAAATTAAATTTCTGCTAAGTGGTGACTAACCCCGTTTTGAAACCTTTTTTTCTCATACCTTGTCTAGTCTACCATCGTTTGATGCTATGAGCATGTACATAAACTTGCTACTCTACCAGATAAATGGATCGAAAAAATAAAAAACGTATATATTTATAATATTATTTTTTATTTTCGTTATTTCTTTTATGTCAAACCAAATATGAAATAGTGAGTAAAAGTACATAATAACTCAAATAATCAACAAAAAACGAACATATACTAAAAACTAAATGAAAACTTAATAATACAACAGCAAACATATTTTTTTACAAATTGTAGATAGTAGTTTTACGATATATGTACAGGCTGTACCAGAGCTAGCAGCAAAAACTTGGCAGGTAGATTCCTGACTTTGTTATGAGTCTAAAATGTTCAAGCAACCATGACCTAATATCAATAGTTATGGAGATTTTTATATTCGTAACTTCATTTAAGTCAAACCAAATATGAAATAGTAAGTAAAAGTATTATAGTATTAATATTATTATTATATATTCTAAACTCAAACTCACCGATCGACGCTCTCCACCCTACCCGGCGCGGCGAATACGAACGCGAACAAACAAATCAATAATCGATCGATAATAATGATAAATATTATTAATTAATTATGCATACCTAATTACCGGTCACCTGGTCGCGGGTCGCGGGTCGCGGATCGCCCGGAAGTCCGCACGTGTCGGTGGGTAGGTACATGTCGCGACAAGTTTGCACCCGCACAGATGGCCGGCCGCTCTCCGGCGTTCGTTTTTATTATCATTGTCACGTTAAATTATTTTAAAATTGCGGGGACATTTTACATTTTACATTTTTACTGACACGTTTATTGCACGTTTTAACGCACACTTTTTTGCCGCTTTCTGTTCATCTATAATAATAAATAGAAACAAAATCTTTTGAAAATAACTCGGTCAGTTTTTTTCTTTAAATATATCGCTTGTGTCTATTAACATCACGTTTTAAATTCCAATGAAAAAAAAACCTAAATATATTTAAAAAATTTCACTTATTATAAGTTCATAAAACCTTACGAAGAAAAGGAAGAAGAATTGATTTCGAAAAGATTGATGTTTTCAAAAATGTATAGAATACTTAATTACCTACTATCATCATTTTAAATATCTTTAATATTCGAAAAATTCATTGAGATATTATTTAAAAGGAGTGCCGATCACCTCTCTTATTCATATAATATATATACAAGTAATGCAAAACACTCTTTATTATTTTAAAATATCAAATTATCTCAAGATATCATAGATATGTACTGAAAAAACGAAATTATGTTTGCCGCCATTTCAAGTGATCGATCGCTATCAAAAGTTAGGTGTCGATAATTATTATGCGCGAAATATTGAAGTCGACCTACCTGTCTCAGATGACAAAACGGCTGATTTTAATAAAAACGGGTAAAATTTTCATAAAAATCAATAATAAACATAATACATGTGACATTTCATATGACAGATTCTCCGCTGTGCTAAACCAATTAAAAAATAAAACTATATAAAAATCAACAATAAAACCAATACAGGTAGACCAAAAACTAACTAAATGAACATTTAATAGTACAACAGCAAACTTCACTATTTTTTTACAATTGTAGATAGTAGTTTTATACGAGATATTGTTCAAATATAAGAGCTAGATGGGAACGAAGTAGTCGTATTTAACCAACACCTCCTATATTGTATTGATTTAACCCAGTTTATAAGGAAAAATTGTGATTGGTTAGAAAATGAAATAAGCTGGCCCGAAGAAATCATCTCTGAAGCTGTGAATGTTGAACAGGAATTACAAATTACGGTTTCGACCCACTGTGCGGCGGCCTGATAACGTCACGGAATATTTAAAATTTGAATTACTCCGTCGGTAGGTATAATAGGTACTTCACTACGAATTTCGAAAATTTATGACAATTGGTTCACAGATGACAGCACACTTCGGTTTTTTGGGAAGAAATCAAATAATAAAGAGATATTTTTAGAGATTTTTGACATCGATATTTGTCTAGACATGTTTCATTTTCAGTCAATCAATTATTTAATTACATAATAGTAAACTTAATTTACAAAGAG
>JADDOH010017126.1:0-34623 GCA_016648135.1 Agrypnia vestita | reverse complement strand
AAAAAGAAAATCGTGTTTCCCTATCCGCCAAGTTTTCTCCACAACCAGCCACAACCACCCACCGGTGGTTATGGTGGTGGACAGCCCTTGGTGTCACATCGAAAATATGCGAGTTTGGTGAGGGTGGCTGTGCGTGGGTGGGAGTGGGTGACGAAAGAGTGCTTTCTAGCACATTGTTTTATTATGGTAGACTCACCGACTGTGTCAGTGAGTTTAGAAGGTTCCAGAAAACCATGCTCTAGAAAGTTCTGTAAGGAGAAGGTTCTAGAAGATTCCCGAAAGTTCTATAAGGTTCTAAACTGAGTGGCGGAATGTGTCGGTGTGTCCAGAGTTCTAGAAATTTGACAAATTTCTTGAAAGTTCTGGAAGGAGAAGGTACACGAAAGTTCTATGACGATCCACACATTGTACTAAAAATGTACGCGTGCGAAGCCGCGAGGGCACGGCTAGTATTACAAGATATTACTTATATTCAAGAACACATTCATATTTGTGAAGTTGTAATTTTTCAGAACAAAGTTCTGTGATATTTTTAAAGCCAAATTAATTAATCAATTAGAAAGACATACAGAAAAGTCTAATCCACGAAAAAATATTAGGTTACTCCTGGGATTCGAACCAAGGTCACCTCCTTTCCGGGGCCGGTGCTCTGACCACTAAGCTATAGCAACCCTCTATGTTTCCGTGAATATATCGACCTTATATGTAGTTCTTATTTTTATTAATTGATTAATTTTTATTTTTGTCCATTTGGACATACATTTATACAACAGATATTAAAATGAATTATCTGATTAATTCTGGCGTCCATCTAGCGGTGGCATTGCAAAGTAATTTCAACTACCGTATCAAAAAAAAGTGAATTGCTCTATGGACAAAAATAAAAATTAATCAATTAATAAAAATAAGAACTACATATAAAGTCGATATATTCACGGAAACTTAGGGGGTTGCTATAGCTTAGTGGTCAGAGCACCGGCCCCGGAAAGGAGGTGACCTGGATTCGAATCCCCGTAGTAAACTAATATTTTTTCGTGGATTAGATTTTTCTGTATGTCTTTCTAATTGATTAATTAATTTGGTTTTAAATATTATATACCCGTGTTAATTTTTTAACTATTGTTTATTATAGCTATAGCAAGCGTGGCTTTGGACACCAGATTGGGGTGTCTGGATGAAAATTCTCCGGAGGACACGCAGGAGTTAATAGATGCAGTCAGTACCTTCTTCCAGAACGTTGGGGTCCTGGAGCTCAAGGTGCCTTTCTGGAAGCTCTTCAGCACACCAACCTGGAGGAAATATGTGGCTGCCTTAGATACCATCAAGAGGTGATATTACTTAATTAACACTACCTCTAAAGCTGTCAAAAAAAGTTGTTAAAAAATTAATTAAGAAAAATTTGGCTTGCATGAGTTCTTTTGAGAGAAAGCGCTGAATCAAACATAATAATTATGTAGTCTGATATAATAACGTCCGTAATTTCGTTTAAATTTTGAACCCCGGGCCACCAAACCCGAACCGGCCGCTTTACGCATGTTGCTCCGACCGCCTCTCCATGGACCGCTAAAAAGGTATTATAAATATATACTAGGGCTTAGAAAAAACGCGAACCAATTTTCCGCTATTGTTTACGGGTTGCATCTAGTTTTATATATTTTTTGTTTAAAAATTGTTTTAATAATCGTTATACACCCCATTGTAAAGTGTATGTTTTTGTTTGTATGAATCAATCCTAATATGAGGTTTTTTTTTTGGGGAAAATTAACAGCAAAACAACAATCTTAAAAATATGAAATAATGGTTTTTAAAATTATGCCAATTACAAATTTTCCACTGAATGTAATAATTTACTTTAACTTACTTTAATAGCGAGTGGATAGGGTGGAGGGGAATGTGGGACGGGAGTAGAAGGGAAGATATAATGTACAAATTAGTTTGGGTGCGGTAGTGTAGATATTGTTTGTTTTATGTTTCTTGATGAAGTTAGACAGGTTCTCAATGTCTTTAATTACGACAATAGGTACTTCTAATTAGTGGATCGTGCCAACGGATGAGATTTTTGTCTAGAGACACTCTGTGAGACAGGGATTATGCTCCCTCGAGATTCTTTGGAGACCATTTTCAGCTTTCGCAGTTTACCGTGGGCTCAGAGATATAATAGTAATTTAATACCTTATATTTGTTTGTTTGTTCTGTTGTTCAGAAAAAAAAGTTATAGATTCTAAGATATCACAGTCCTCATACAGATCAAAACCTCAACATGTATGCATGGTACTGATATTGAACTCATCGAAATCACAGAGATTTATCTCATCATATTCCATTCACTATTATATCGTCAGCATAGATTGTTTCACATTCCAATATACAGGACCAACCTGCCGATGGTTATGCCTGTTGGAAGAGCTACAGCTATGCTGATCAATATCGCTTTGGAAGTTGATCTGTTCCATATCTCTGAGAGAGTTTTCCAAAGCAGGATTCTCCTACACTTTTGATATGAATATGTATGTTAATTAAAACATTTTATAAACTCTTCATTTATAACATTTACGACTTGAATGTACTTTTGTTATGTAAATGTTATATACAAAAATAAAATTATATTATTTATTATTACGGAAAAGATGCGCTTTTTGATATAATGATTTTTTAATGGAAAAAATACAATTTCAGAATAACAGTCCATCACATAGAGGCTGCAATGAAGAGAGATGAGGGGATAGAAAAGGGAAATGAAAGAGAACGTTCTCTTCTTCAGAGACTCTTGGCTTCCAATACAAACGATCCCAGAATAGCCGTTGTCATGGCGTTAGATATGTTCCTAGTAGGAATTGATACGGTACGTGTGATTTTTTAAAATTATTTTAAAGCGGTTCATCAAGGCCATAACAATTGGGATACATCAAGGAGGTCACAATCTTCCGCAATGAGAGCGATAATAGAATGAGATAATAGATGATAAGAGACAAGAAATATATACCTACAGCATTATTGCAACGTTGTATACATGTGAACTCTGGACAAATTATAAAAAGAGCAGCATAGAAAGACTTCGCATACAATATAACAACGCCTTCCGTATGATGTTTGGCCTTCCCAGATATTGCAACGCTTCCGGTATGTTCACTGAGGGGCGTGTTCCCAACTTTGCAGCCCTCATAAGATCCAGGGTGGCAGGGATGAGGGAAAGGATATACAGCTCCGGAAATATTCTTATCCTGGAAGCCTGCCTTATTCCAGCATCCAGGCCCCTCATAATCGACATGACATCGCTCGCTAAAGCCGCTATTATACGATATATTTCTATGACTTTTCTTCATGTTAATACTAATACCTATACTTGTTTTCTCTTCTCTTTTATATGATTTTTCTTTTTTCTCTTTTATTTTATATAATAATTTAATTTATGTACCTCCTTTTATATGGAATGTGTGGGATCGCACGAACCTCCCCACATTCTGGAATAAAGTTATATTTATTATTTATTATTATGATTATTATACGCACACGTCCGCAAGCCTGACAGACCTCTACAGGTAACATTATTGTTCAAACATTCACTTAATTGTGCTAATTCCTTGCAGTCTCCCAAGATATTTTTGATCTTCATTCTGTGTATAATACGCTTTGGAATCTGAGATTATTAGAGTATATAGGTATCAAATATTAATTTAAATGATAAGTGGTTACAGGTCTACACCACATCTTCACATTTGTTTTTTGAAAATGTGAAATTTAAAAATGTATTCCAATAATATTTTTGCTTTTGACATCCATATTAGGATTGCGGACCTGCATCAAGTAATGCGTTTTTTCCATTGCCAGTTTCAAAAATTATTCAAATCTTATGTTTTTTTTTAAAAAAAAGAACAAGGTGCAGATTCTCTTAAAAAATATTTAGATATTATTTATTCTTGAATATTCGAGTCACTTTACGGGTTAAGGGTTTAATTTCTACGTTAGAATATACGTTTGGTTGGAAATGTATCAAACTCGAAAACATACGACGACGAATCAACTATATATTATAATGATTGCAGTGCGCAGTTTTGCTTTTACCAGTTTCCAAAAATAACCAAATCGTATGAAAAGCAGTAGGTAAAGGGCGATAGTTAATCGCAGATAGCCAATTGCAGGCATCAATGGCCGCGTAGCGGTCAACATAGACCCCAGCAGGGCCTGTCAACAGTTATATGACATATATAATATATTGCATTGTTTTTGATGAAAGTTTGTGATATTCGTTCCTCACGTTGATGAAATTACAAATAAAGCAATTCAATAACTTGGATTTGTGTTAAGATTGTCAAAAGATTTTAATAATGTAAAAACAATTAAAATCTTGTACAACACTTAAGTCAAAAGTCAACTTCTATTCCTATTCCTAGCATTTATTACTAGAAAAGTGAAAGCATAATAGATACATAGGTAGACCGTACCCAAGTTACATATTCCATTTGACAATCCTTACTACATTATAATTATACTTAAGTATACCTTGCCGTTAGAGCACGAGATATGTTCCATTTCATGTCGATGCTTCTCACTCTAATTTTATAAACAAACCATGTATGCAAATATTGCATTTAGGTGGTAACGAATTTAATTTTGGGTATTTGTTTAGTATAAGTAGCATTGCTGTTCGTAAAAAAAACGTCTGCCTGCAAATGAAGCTATGTAGGTTCATGATATTAACATTGTTTATCATTTTATTTGATTTGCCTTGTCTCTTTAATTTAATTTTTTCTCTTTAGTTATATATTACGTACCTAATGATTTTCTTTCTTAGACTGTATTTATTAAATATTGCCTTATCTTCATTTTTTTAACATCAGTTTTATTTGGATATATTTACGTTGCTGCACAATCATTTTTGTAAATTAATAATTCTTCCATATAAAAGCCCTAAGGGCGTATAAATGAATTACAAAAATATATTCCTTAACTTTAGACGGCTACCGCGGTGGCGTCCATCCTATACCAGCTCTCGCAGCATCAAGGAGTCCAGGAGAAGCTCTACCAAGAAATTTTAACAGTGTTGCCAAATAAAAAAACACACCTGACTTCAGCTAAACTGGACAGTATGCAATACTTAAAGGCTTGCATTAAGGAAACCCTTAGGTAAGGATAACACTTTTTATACGCACAATTGATTATTTGTAAACATAGGATAGAAATATATATGCTTACATAAATAAGAATAAAACAACTGAAACATTAAATAAGTAGGTATACGAATCGCGGTGATTTTTAATTCTAGTTTTATGCGATTTTTTCTTTCGTAAATTTTGAAAAGGTTATCTTCGTATATTCGCTATTAAGTCAATGATTTTTTAATAAGGCGTGGAATGACATGGCGTATATAACATGCACCTATTGAAATTTCAGAAATGGATGTACGCAAGTTGAAAAAATATTTTTTTCACTTATATTTCCAGTTCTGTTTTCGAATAATACAGCCACAAAATATTTAATTTATATAAATAAAACACACTTAGTTAAACACCACATATATTTATTTTCAAATCCAACCGGTTTCGACCGCAGCTTCTTCAGTTAAGATTCTCCCTGAAGAAGCTACGGTCGTAGCGAAACCCGGTTGGATTGGAAAATAAATATAGTGGTGTTTAACTAAGTTAGTTTTATTTATATAAATTATAATGTATCACCACCAAGTGTTTGCTTCCCTTGAAAAATTGACAAAATATTTATATTAATTAATCATGCAAGTGGTTCCGAATTATGTATAATCACGAATAAGCGAAGTAATTTTTTCAGAAATCGTTTATTTGGATCGTGAGATATTTTAAAAATTATATGACGAATTTCGAATTAATTAGGTTCTAGTGTGTCTATTAATTGGTAACATTTTATTTATTGTTAGGATGTACCCGGTTGTAATCGGAAACGGAAGATGCCTAACGAAGGACACTGTCATTCATGGATATCAAATTCCCGCTGGGGTGAGGATAAATACGATCTTTAATTATTATATAAAACAAATTCTACAATGTATCTTTATTATATTGCCTTCGTGTTAATAACGCAGTGATTTGAAATATTGGGTAAAAATTTGAATAACATAATTTTTCCCAGGTTACATTGAGAACATTTTATTTCATTCTCTTAATTTTACTATCTGTATATACAGAATGTAACACAGATAGTCTACAATAGTTTACAGGTAGATTCCTGCTTTGATTATGAGTTGAAAATTTTCAAGCAACCATGGCATATCAATAGTTATGGATATATGCGAAATCAAAGTTGCATTTTTTTTTCAATATTTCTGACTTTTTTGTAAAACGTTGGACTATTATTACAGGAATTACTCGTAATATCGAAAAATTCATTTCCCTTAATACAAATCAAATAAAATGATAAAAACCCTCCGATCCCAATTGGAAAAAATACATTTGGAATTTTATTTAACATGTAATGAGACGAATGAAATATTTGTTATCGATATAAATTACCGTAATGATATGACATAACAAAATGAACATTTTTTTATATTGTCTATATTCGACTGTTTCGGAATCAATCCACCTGTAAAGTATTGTGGACTAGCTCTGTTACACCCTGTATTTGATATTGATTAGAATTAGTTATCTTACTAAAATAAATAATTTATTAACCATCGAAAGAATAAATATATGCATATCTACCTAAATATCATTGAATATTAATATAAATATCCTATTTAATTTAATGAAAATAAAAAAATCAGTTCACAATAAAATAATTCTAATTCAGCGAGAAAATTTTCATATCGATTCATTACAAAACTATATTTGCTCTTTTGTCTCCCGATGTTTTCTGATCACAGGGTGCCCTATTTGTGGTTGATCTATTAAAACTTTTGTGGTTTATTAAATGTTAACAACTGTTTTATTGGTGTTGTAAAAGAGAACATACTTTCTTGCATACGTGGCAAGGTAAGGCAGTTTTTATCAACTTAATCTGATCACTTAAAAGAAATAATATTTTTTTTAAATCGTGTCCGAAAAATTGATGGCATCTGTTTTAGATATTTTATAATAGTTGTTAATATATGTTGAAAAGATCTCACATAAATCGTACCACGGCTATAGTTTTTTATTTATATTTCATCGTACCATCGTATCATCGTACCATGAGCTTATTTTTTTTATTTATATTTCAGACTCAGGTGGTCTTCCAGCACTACGTCATCAGCAATATGGATAAATACTTCCAGGACAGCTCCAGCTTTATTCCAGAACGGTGGTTGAAGTCCACCTCGTGCCCACACAAGGTCACAACTCTCGAGAATGAGAATGGTGGAAACTCCAGGAAGGATTCTCTTCCTCACCACGCTTTCGCTTCCCTGCCTTTTGGTTATGGTAAAAGAATGTGTTTAGGGAAGCGATTTGCAGATCTCGAGATTCAAACATTAATTTGTAAGGTAAAGATTATATGGAAATTTTTCTATGCCAATTTATATCTTTAATAAATAAATAAATAAAGTAAATTTAAAAAATAAAAAAAAACCGACTGTGTAAAAAGTAAACATTAAATAAAAATTGAAAATGAAAAACAAGTCCAGTAGTCGATACACACATAAAACAAATAATTCTGATGCGGAACATAGCGGCTTTAACGTTAAAGATTTTTTATAATTTATTTATTCCTAATTAGGTTATTTCTTACTGTATTAAGTAACGCTTTAGGTAACGGTCATTAAAACTAAGTTATTTTATTAATTATATTAAAATTATCTTTCAAACCAGTAAAATTCTGGGTTAGCCATTCGATTTTAAGAATTATATTATGATAATTATTTTTCACGTTAATGAGACCTATTATGCGATTATTGAGGAGGCCAAGACCCACCAAGGTTTGTAGTGCCAAGGGTGATGATGATGATGATTATGCGATTATATACGAACTTTAACACAACTTTATTATAAGTATTGAAAACTGGGGTGAGAATGGTTACACCAATATTAAATTGTTATAGATTCATTCGAAATAAGAAATGATAAGAGAAACCTAAAGATGATTTTCAAATACCTGAGATAATACAATGATACCTCACTTAATAATATAGTTCGTCGACTTTCATTTTTTCATTTTTCACAATATGGCGGCTAGTTGTTCCCACATTGAATTTTGATTACTGTCATGTCTTTAGTGACACTCGCAAGATCGAGAAAAATCGATTGACGTAAGAATCATCAAAATCGGTCTACGCGTTTGGTCTCTAGAGCGCCACAAAGGAACAAACATAACATACATATACAGGCTGATAAATACATTACCCTCCTTTGCGTCGCGCAGTCGGGTAAAAGGATGCTTTGGTAAATCTTATTCCCATCCCTTTTTACAAAAGACCGGTACCAGAGTTGGCAGGTATACACGCTGGTGAAGAATGCTTTGAAGAGGAAGCTCTTCAGCTCCCTGCTGCATCGGTAAAAAGGACGTGAAAGCATGTTTGCACGAGCGCTTAGCTGCCTCCTTTGACGTTCGATGTCATCATCGTCCTGTCCAATTTCATCGAAGATATGGCCAAGATGGTTTCCTTATTTTTGAACACTCAATCTCGTTCCATTCAGCCACACAGAGGATATTATCTGGCCCTCTTCCATATTTGAATGCCATTATAACCAATTAACGTATATTATAGATATCTCACAGAGACGAAACTGTATTTCTTATGGGAAAGTAGGTATAGAAGTCATTTGGGTGTACATAGGACTTATGACCTATCTTATGGTTGGCTTAAGTGATCACTTTACACAATGTAACATTCGCCATTTTCACCCATGATAGAATATACCATGCTTATTCATTTTTTGGAAGTTGTATATATGTTCAAATTGCGTGGAAAGCTTTCACATATGAGTTGTAACCGCCTTTCCATGCGGCCTGTACAAAGCCATTTTCATTCCCCGAAATCCCCACAGATGTCGCTAATGAGAAAATCTACAGTTGATTTACAGAATTTTTGAGAGCAATATACTTTATTGTATTTATACGCCATTATAACTGATCATGCGACATTAAAGTTTGCATTTTTTTCAATATTTCTGACTTATTTGTTGTAAAATCTTAAAATATCATTACAGTAATTTACGATGACGAAAAATTCATTCGTTTCAATACAAGTTAAATAAAATTATAAAAACCCTGCAGAAATTACAATTGGATATTTTCCAATTGGAATTGGAAGGTTTTCATTATTTTATTAAACTTATATTAAAGGTAATGAATTTTTCATATTCGACGTAAGCTACTGTAATGATATTTCAACGTTTTACAAACAAATAAGTAAAAAATAATGAAAAAAATGCAAACTTTGATGTTTACTTGAACATTCTCGACTAAAAATTAAGGTAGGAATGTACCTGTAAAGTATTGTGGACAAGTTCTATTAAAGCCTGTATAGTTTGGCTACTTTGTTTAGTATCATTATTATTAATAATAATTGACGTGGCACTTGCTTTCTAGTTACTAAGACGATTATTTAATTTAACATTAAACTATACTTTTTACTCCACACATCATCAAACATAGTAATTTTACTGTTTATCCGTCTGTTCTTCTGCCCCTATAACGTAACGTCCGTAATTTCGTTCGAAATCACGGCTAAAAAAAACGGCGAGATGGGGCTTGAACCCCGCGTTGTTGTTGCTACGGCCGCCTCGCCATAGATCGCCAAAAAGATGCTATAAACATATACAAGGACTTAGCAATAAATGTTCTATGTCATTTTTAATAGGCATGATGACAGATTTTGAAATAACATTCTATATTGTAGGTACACGTCTACTATTACCGAAAATAACATTATTTCAGTGGTAAACTAAGTTTTTACGCAAATAATTGCATTTTCATCTACATATTTATAATTTCGCGCTAAATGCTCTCAGCTGTCATTTCATCTACGTGACGTCAAGCCTCAGTAAACATTGCATTGTGTCTATGGCAACGGTTCAAAGACACGGTGAAGAGTACTGAGGAGTGACGTCATTCGCTTTGACCGGTGTTTCAGTTAAAATAGCGGATTGCACAATTTCATACTTTTATTTTATTGATAATCTTATTACTGTCAATGTGTATATTAAAACTGGATCTTTTTTGGAATCCTTTCAAAATATTTTCTTCTCTAAAATCTGTCATCATGCTTATTACACTCGATGATAAAAGCGACAGTTCATAATGCTTGTGGTAGTGTAAAGTTTTGTTCGATGTTATACACTTTGTTTCAGCTTGTATTTAGAACTAAATCCACTAGTAAAGTTATAACATTTTATACGTTTTATCGTATTTTTTATTGATAGATGGTGCAGGAGTATAAAATTGAGTTCCACTACGAGAAGCTCGACTACCACATACACCCGATGTACACACCGAATGGCCCCTTGAAATTCAAGCTTATTGACCGCTGATGTTTGGACGAAGGTGGTCACTCCACCATTTGATCATCAAGCTAACCTGAATAACCAATGACCAATGTATTATTTTAATATAAAAAAAGAATACTCTTGCCAAATTGTAATTAGATTATTGTTATTTACCTAATTTTAATTTAATCGACGCTACTATATTAAATAAACATACTTCCTTAATGTATTATCTGGCTTAGACGTTTTACATTTGTACGTCAATTTCTTTATGTAATTGCATGAAGTCATTAATATGTTAATAAATTAATTATTTATCATTTGACGTTACTCTGAAATTTGCAAGGTCATATTATTATTATGCTTGCATCTACTGCAAACTGAAATTCGTAAATGTGTGTATTATTTAGTAATTTGTATAAATTATATTATGATATTTTTAATTCCATTTTAGCACAATATAAAGATTCGTCAATAAAAGCTCTACACCCTGCCGTCCTAAATTCATAATGAAATCATAAACAAATTATTATAAATATTTGTTTAACCTTGTGTATACTTCACATCTTCTTTTTCAAAATTATGTTTTATCATACATACTCACATCTCCTTTTCTAAATTACTGTATACAACAACTATCTATACTATATTGTCAATTCTTTAATTTTTTGCTGTTCTACTCTTTGGATTTCTTGTATATATTATTATGTAAAAGGTACTTATGTGCCGTATATTGAAATAAATAAAAGCTGTAATGAATATTTTAATAACATAAACAATTATACACGATCAGATCTAAATGTATACCTAACGCCGAAAATTTGTTAATAGTAACCAAAAAAAAATGTAACTCTGTAAAAACATCTTGTTATTTAAACTGAAACCTCAAAATTATTTTATTAGAATTAGAATGTCACGTGGTTTGAAGAAAGTAAGAAAAGAAAGCTTACATTCAACACTGGATGCAGATTAGCAAAACAAGAAAACTTGCATGTGAAAAATTCAATAGCTTCGGCAAGGATATCATATTTTTAATAATCTGGTTGTAGCGCGGTATATAGAATGAATAAATGATCATTAAGATGGTTTTATCATATGGAACGTACGAGCGAGGAGAAGATGACAAAGTAAATATATGAGGCGAGTGTTGAAGGCAACAGGAACGGAAGACATCCGCGAAAGTCCTGCCATGATCAGATAAATCAGGTATTGCACGATGGCCGTGTTAAAAACTTCAACAGCTGAAGAGCGTGCATGAGAATGTGTATGAAAATGGACGAGGCGAAAAATGTGGCGACAATATAAGAGTATGCGATACGCATACGATGAGTAGTCAGTTAGTTATAATTTTGAATCAAATATAAAGAAAAAAAATGTAATCTCTGATTTTTTGACGTGACGCGAGCAACTGTTAATAACTGTGGTGGATATTGAATTCTAGTTTAAGATGACGTATTTAAATCAAACAAATTGAATATTTGACAATATGTTGGGGATAAAAGCTAAGGCAGCAATATACAAAAAAATATTATCAAAAAAAATATCATCGAGGATCATTAATTTATAATGTATAGGAAACGCAGCTTTTAAATGTATAGGAAACATGATTGTGAAAGGGATAGATATATAATATCTTGAATTCAGTACATTTTAATTTGGTAATCCACTGTGATTTTTTTAAATTTTTGGACATTGCTGCCTTTGCTTTTATACCCCACATATATGCAAATGAATTGAAATGAAAACAACAATCAACATTCGTAAATATTCATTTCTGCCTTAACATGCCATGTTTTTTGTTATGGTAAATGTTATGCCATGTTAACATGCCATAACATTCATCTTTAAGAAATTATAGTGAATATTTTGACGCAAGACGCAATACTTTTGTTTCGTGACCGCCGCCGCCTGTCGCGAAACAAACGAAGTGTGTGTGATTGGTCGAAACTGACATCCGACATGTTCTACGCCAATCGCTGGCCAGGATTTAAAACTTAATTAAATCTGACAAAGAATGTTCTTAGGTTTTCACGGCCACTCAGAATCTTCAAGTTTGTGTTTACTGGGGTATTATGCCGTGTTGTTACGACCTTTCGGGCCGACGTTTCGGATCCCATTGCAGGGTCCATCATCAGGGCTGATGTGTTGTGTGTCAACACATCAGCCCTGATGATGGACCCTGCAATGGGATCCGAAACGTCGGCCCGAAAGGTCGTAACAACACGGCATAATACCCCAGTAAACACAAACTTGAAAATAAATCTGACAAGTTGACAGTTGGAAAAAGTAGTGTGCCGGTGTCTTTTTTATTAAGAATAGACAATCTTTTTCGTGTGGTTACGATATCCGACGTATCCAAGTTCAAATTAGCCTTTTGGAATAGACGGATCGATCTGTTCCGAATTCGACGAAGGCGGAGAATTGAAGAGAGGATCCTCACTCGATATCCAACATGCGGAGCGCTGCTCCCAGGAAATAGGAGGAACTTTGTAAGTACAATCAGTTAAATTTTTGACGAGTAATATAAAACCTAAAACCTAAAAAGGTTGGAACATACTTTTTCTTTGAAATGTGTCAAATCCACGGTGACAGATCATCATCTATGTTATGAATGATAGCTAAGGGGCCATCCATAAATTACGTCACACGGTAAGGGAGGGGGAAAGGGATGAATAAAGTGTGATATTGTGTGACAAGGGAGGGGACGAGTCATAAGCTTTGTGACGTCACATATATAAATCTTAAGTATCAAATCTCAACTCAAAGAAAAACTTTTAAAATATTACCAAATCTAGCAATACTTTTTAAATTGAAAAATATGTGACGTCACACAAATATGACCACCTGTGACAAAGGCGGGGGGAGGGGCCTCCAAAAATCATGAAATTCGTGTGACGTAATATATGGATGGCCCCTAATGGCAGATACTAATAGCCGCGCAGTGGCCACTATCGGCCGCACTGCGGCCAGTACAGTCGATAACCGGTCGATAACCGATTGCTTAACTGGTAGTAAATTATGATTGCTTCAAAAACGCCGTATGCAGTGCTTTTGTCGTCATTGCCAGTTTCAAAAAATAACTAAATTGTAAGAAAGAATATTAAACAATCGAGTTGTACAAATTATTTTAAAACACTTTTTAAAGTAATTTTAAAGTATTATAGTATTATGTACAAATTATTTTAAAACACTTTTTAAAGTAATTTTAAAGTATTATAGTATTATGTACAAATATTATACATACATTTTACTTTAATTTTCTTCTGCAGGCAAGTATATTTTTGATGTTTAATTTCTAGGTTAGAATTGGTTAGGATTGTAGTATGTCTGGAGATGTGAAAAACTCACTTAACTGCTAGTTTGATAATATTTCATTAATTAGGCAAACATTTTACGTTTAAAATAAAAGTTTATTTAACATACAAATATTTTGACTAAATTAAATAATATTTCTTAACCATATTCAGTACAAATGAGATAAATATACATATGCAAACACTTGACGTAATTGCTATACAAGGTCTTACTAATCTAAAATCCCTTTAAGTAATGTGTGGACACAAAATCTTGAGAAGATGTTTGTTGAATTGTTAGCATAGGTAAGTTGTGTACCTACCTACACAGTTTTGATTATGAGTACGAAAGGACAGAATGACCTTCAGTATCTTTACATAATTTTAGATTCAATATAAAGGAACCAAATCTCGCTGTCCTAGTGTTATTTTATATTAAAGTCATTTTTATATTCAATTCTGAAAATATTTTATATTCAACAAGAATTTTCCTTCACTGATTTCTATGACAAGCCATTTTCCCAGTACTTCAATCCCGATATCACTTCGAAGATGTTGTTGCACTCGGTGGCGTGCAGCGCATACAAGCAAAAAAGCTGTGCATTAGTAAAGATTCTGGGAAACAAATATTAATTAAATAATCCTTATCTTAAGAAACAGTTGATTTAAAATTCTAGCCGTAATTCGTCCTACGGCTAAAAGATTTATTTCCGACGTTTCTGTTTAACGTGATGTGTCTGTTTTTTCGATTTAAAATTCTTGCCGTAATTCGTTCTACGGCCAGAAGTTTTATTTCCGACGTTTCTGTACCTAACTTCATAATTTATCTCACTTGTTTGCGCCCAATAAATTTGTTCCATAGATCAAGTCAAGTCGAGAAAAAACTCGTCCTGAACCGTGTATTTTGACTTATCTCTATGTCTGCGAGTTTTTTTGTAATAGACAAGTAAATTTTTCTTGGAATAGCGTGTTTCTTCGAAAGTTACTATGCCAGGTGAGAACTGCGCGCACGTCACTTGCAGAAATGATATTTTTTACAAATTCCAGTCAAAACTTTTTGTGTGAATTCTATTTCTCATTTCTATGGTGAATGTAAATATGGTGTTTCTAAATAATGATCGGGATCTTATATTAATTTTAAAAAAACACACTGTTTAAACGATAAATTTCTATACACAGTAGAACCTCGTTAATTCGAAATTCAAGGGACTCGAAAAAACATTTAGAATTATGCTGAACCCCGTTTTTTGTGTAAAACGTCTGTATTTTTGCATATTTCAGAAAATCATTTGGAAAATGTAATATTTATTAGGCTAATTCAAAGATCGCGACACTTCTTTTTCTAAACTACCTGACATTGACATATTTGTTGTTCTAACTTGAAAAAAACTCGAATTTTGTGCATCAAAATGTATTGATTTATAGCGCAGGGGGCTAAATATTATTTCGATTTACCAATTACCGGAATTTTAGAATTATCAGGGTTAATCTAAGTACCTACTATGAAACTAAAATTTTGGGATTTTAAACTTCGAATTATGGCGAAATTATTAATCGGAATTCGAATTAACGGAGTTTTACTGTACAATCTTTTATTGATTTCATTTATGGGTTTAGTGTAAAAATATAACTATATGTATAATACTCATAAGCAAAAATAAATATACCTTTAATATCTGTACAAATCCTAAATAATTAATAATTCCACTGCATAATTATTATGATATTATATTGTATGTAATTTCATACGCACACCACTCATACATCACCGATAAAGAAATATCCTTATTTTATTCAGTATTAAAAATAATATATTTTTAACAATATGTATTGTCCGAGAACACAATTAATGCATTCCGTCCACAAAGGGATATTTATTAATTGAGATAAATTACAGAAATCTCACAGAGACGAAGTTATGTATACGGTAAACGTGTATGAAAATCTTTATAGGGTGACTCAGAGCTTACAACCTGTATGCACTGGCTTCAGTGATCACTTTACACAATGTAGCATTCACAAATTCCACCTCAAGAACATCGACGCGTTATCAAATTTTTTAAAGTTGTTTCAGATCAGTTTCCTTCATATATTCAAATGGTCTACGTAAATAATATGTATAGTTTAAATAATTCGAAATCATATGTGGGATATAAAAGCAAAGGCAGCAATATTCAAAAAATTAGAAAAATGTTTTGAACGCAATCACCAAGGATTGGAAATTTAATATGTAATGAATTGTAGATTTTATATATCTATCCCTTCCAAAATCATGTTTCCTATAAAATCTCAAATTCAGTACATTATAAAAAATAGTAATCCTCGATGACTCCATTAATTTTTTAGGATATTACTGCCTTTGCTTTTATACCCCACGTATATACATTGAAAACAATCGTCCACAATTTAAATAACAAAGAGGTATCTTTACTAGAGGCAAAAATCTAGTTATGTGAAGGATATCTCTAGCATAGTCCATTAGAATATATGAAGGAAAATGATTTGGAACATATGTATATACAACATTAACAAATTTGATAATGTGTAAAAGTTCTTGCGGTGGAATTTGTGAACGTTACATTGTATGGAGTGATCATTTAAGCCAGTCCATAGAGCTTGTAAGCCCTGGGTCTTGCTATGAAGACTTCCATACACGTTTTCCGTATAAATAACTCCGTCTCTGTGAGACTTCTATTACAATACGAAATATTTTCTATTTCCTTACAAAATAATTTGCCTCAAAGGTTTGCACCGGCATAAAAAACGTCTGCAAGAATATTATGGCTAAATCCAAGATAATGGTCCCATTGCATGTACAACGAAAATGATTATTTCACTACATTATTGAATGTGATAATAACAAAATGAAAGATAATTTACGTTTAAACAGTAAGTATTAAATAAGATATTACACTTTTAAAGTTTCGAAAAATGCACTGCATATTTTGACATTGCATAGGCGATATATGAGGTTAGGTTAGGTTATTAGGTTTGGTTTGTTTAATTTAGATTACGATTATTTTAGTTAGATTGAATTAAGAGGACATTAAATTATATAGTGAAATACTTATTTACATTGTGTGAACAACGGGACCATATTCTTGGATTATTCCCAATATTATAAACTGGTAACTAGATGTGGTCATCAGTAGTTTATTCGGTTTCACCGTTTGACCATTTTGAATTTCAGTTCTCCGTCCGGTGCGTACATGAAGGTCACTGCGTACTCCAAAGGCTTGTGGTGATACTCCAGCTTGTAAGACCGGATTAACTGAAAAAAGATCATACATAAGACATTTTAAAAGATATTTCTATGTAAAACCAAATTAATTAATCAATTAGAAAGACATACAGAAAAACATTCCACGAAAAAATATTTGGAAAAAAAGGATTCGAACCACGGATCTCCTCCTTTCCGGGGCAGGCGCGTTATTCAATTACGCTATAGCGGCCTCTTAGATTTCCGTGAAAACATCGACCTTATCTGTAAGTTTCTAGAGCAATCCACATTTTCTAGTACGGTAGGCACAAATTACTTTGTCTAACTGCTGCTAGGGGATGCCAGGATTGACCGTTTTAATTCATGTTTATTTTTGGACACATTTGATACAATATACATTTATTATATACCAGAACACTTTTGAAATTTACAACCAAATTAATTAATCAATTAGAAAGACATACAGAAAAATCTAATCCACGAAAAAATATTTGGCTACTACCGGGATTCGAACCACGGATCTCCTCCTGTCGGGGGCAGGCGCGTTATCCAATTACGCTACGGCGGCCTCTTAGATAACGCACTTGCCCCGGAAAGGAGAAGATCCGTGGTTCGAATCCCGTCTAATTGATTAATTCACTTGGTTTGACCGAATCTAATTGATTAATTAACTTGGTTTTAAATTTCACAGAACATTGTTCTGAAAAAATTGCAACTTCACAATAAGAATGTGTTCTTGAATATAATATATGTATGTTGTATCAAATGTGTCCAAAAATAAAAATGAATTAAAAACGGTTAATTCTGGCGTCCATCTAGCGGCAGGATCGCAAAGTAATTTGTGCCTACCGTATCAGAAAAAGTGGATTGTTCTAAAAATGGATAATAAATGTTAATCTATTAATAAATGAGACTTGGAGATAAGGTCGATATATTCACGGAATTATACAACGCTCCTATAGCGTAATTGGATAACGCGCCTGCCCCGGAAAGGAGGAGATCCATGGTTCGAATCCCGGTAGCAGCCAAATATTTTTTCGTGGATTTAATTTTTTTGTATGTCTTTCTAAATGATTAATTAATTTATTTTTAAATTTCGCAGAACTTTGTTCTGAAAAATTGTAACTTCACAATAAGAATGTGTTCTTGTATATAAGATAATTCTATCAATTATGTTTCAACACAATATTAAAAGGTGTATTGAAAGATTAATAGTAGGTATTTGTCGAATTGGACTTGAATAATTGATTTGTATTTGTATGTTTATTTTTTATTATAATATTACTTGCAATGCTTGTGCTATATCTTTTCAATCTACATTAATACTTTTTTGATTTTAAATTTCTATTATATTATGTTTTTCTTATGCTTCTGCTTTTTATATACATACTTGCTTTTTACTTTATATTATATTTATCTTTATATATTTGTATCTATATTTTAAGTATTTCCTTTTCTCTTTATGTCATCGTTATTGTTTTTTATCTTTAAACTATCTATATATTCTAATTATGTACACTTACCTATCTATAGTAAAAGCCATATAGGGCGTTTATAAATAAATAAATAAATAAATAAATAAACACTTTTATTCACGTCTTCTCACTGTGGATTAGGGATGTAAACCTTCATAAGAACGCAGTTGACCTAAAGTAGGTACTTTCAGCCGCGATTTAATGCCAATGGCACGATGACGCAGCTTTCGGTAAACATTACGCAATTTCTACTATACCCCGCTAATTCGAATAGCATATAATACGAATTATTATACTGATCTGGAAGACGATTGGTCGACACTAACGGCCTTGCAGTTTATTAACAGAACTTGTTTTGTTTTACAAGTCAGAGACATTTTAATCGTGATGGGTACGGACAATATTTTTTATTAATTTTTTTATAAAAAACTTCGAGTAGTATCAGCTAGGTGGCACTAGTGCTCATATATTTTACTTTGATTTATATTTATTTATATATTATCACAATTACACTTTTGTACACCTACCTTACAACGCCCCATTATGTGAAATCTATTCTGTGACAGTTTTAAGTATCAATTTAATAGTTTTATTATTCTAGGCTGAATTAAATTATATAATATAAAAACTATCCCATAAAAAACAAGTTTTTATTATGCTCCCTTTCTCATTTACTAGTGGAAACTGGTTTGGCGCTTAACCTGCGCGTTGGGCTTTGGTCGGGCGGCGCTACGAAAGGAGGTAATAAAAAATTTCCAAAACTCCAGCATTATACTATAATCAGGTTTAGTGTCTACCAGACGCGTTGAAATATTTTCATACAAGTTACTAAGTTGTACGAAAAAAATTTGAAAAATCCAAATATTTTTTTTTTTAACGAAAATTTGATAGATTTTCTTGATCGTCGCCACGAGTCTGCTTGCAAAGTTTGGAAAAGGGTTTAAAAAAGATCCAAAGTATTTTCGTCAGACAAGAAGACAAGAAAACAAGCAGACGCCAAGAGTTAAAAGAAAGGGAGTAAAAAAAAGAGTTATCTTATCAAATTATATAATCTAAATATAATAATTTTGTAGTCTATCCATAACGCCCGTAACTTGCTGGAAAAAAGCTGTAATTACAACTTTAGATAATTAGAGTATGACACGCAATCAGCGCGCAACACGCGACGGTCGCCCACCAAATTACCGTAATTTTTCACGGGTATACGGCTAGTATATGTCGTAATATTCATCACATGGAAATAAAAACACTTGTTTTTTAGTTCTACATGTTTAATTATTCTGAGACGCGTTTTACCTTGTGAGGGCATTATCAATCTCTCACTGATAATTGATAATGTCTTAATAAGACGAAGGCGTCTAAAAAATATTTAAAATATATAACTAAAAAACAATTGTTTTTGTGGCGGATTGCCCAATTTTGTCCTTTTATTTTATTGAAAATCTTATTAATCTCAATGTGATTATTAAAACTGGATCATTTTTTAGAATCTTTTCAAAATATTTTCTTCTCTAAAATCACTTATTTTTTAATACTGTCATCATGCCTATTATTTCATCACATTTTTATTCCAAATATACGTATGTTGACGCCTGCTATCTGCGAATCTTACCTTGGCCAGCAGAATCTGTATCTCCAGGTCAGCGAAGCGTCTGCCCAGGCACATGCGCGCCCCGTGGCCGTAGGGCAGCGAGGCGTAGGGGTGGATGGAGCCCTCGGCCCCCCGAATCCAGCGGCCGGGCTTGAAGGCGCCGCTGTCCGTCACCCACTCGTCCATGTTGCCGGTGATGAGGGTGGGGAACACCATGTGAGTCTGATGAATGAAATATATTACTCAAATATAATTAATATAAATATATATTAGGTCCTTACATATGAAATTGGCGTTTAGTATGGGAGGAACATAAAGCCGATTTTTTTTTATTATAATATATTTATTTAATCAAAGTATGTTCCATTGCTATCTATGCACTTTTGCCATCTCATAGGTAGTTCATCGATCCCTTTACTAAAAAAACCATTCGGACGGGAATCAATAAAATCTTTGAAGGCGGTTTGGACTGCCCCATCGGAGTTGAATTTTTTCCTTTGCAAGAAGTTATCCAAATTTCGAAAAAAATAGTAATCTGTTGGGGCAAGGTCCGGAGAGTACGGTGGATGTCTTAGACATTCCAATTGAAGCTCCTCTAATTTGGTAGCCGTCTGTTGTGCAGTGTGTGGTCTAGCGTTATCATGAAGCAGCAGTGGCCTAGAGCGATTAACCAGCCTCGGTTGTTTAGCAGCTAGCTTTTCCATCATGGTTTGCAGTTGCTGACAATAGACATCTGCCGTAATCGTCTGGCCAGATTTAAGAAAGCTGTAGTGAATGACACCAGCACTAGTCCACCAAACGCTCACAAGTAACTATTTTGGAGTCAATTTTCGCTTGGGGCATGGTTTGGCTGGTTCGGCAGGGTTCAGCCATTGCGATGAGCGCTTCCGATTATCGTACAGGATCCACTTTTCATCACAGGTAATGATTCGATTTAAAATCCCTTCATTATTGTGCCGGTTGAGTAATGCAACGCAGCAGTCAACGCGCGTTTGTTGATTTGCTTCACTCAATTCGTGAGGTACCCACCTTTCAAGCTTTTTCACCTTACCAATTTGCTTCAAGTGGATTAAAACAGTTTTATCACTAACACCGCAGCCTGCAGCTAACTCGGATGTGGTTTGCGATGGATCCGCTTCCACAATAGCCTTCAATTCTTCATTATCAACTTTGGTCTCCGGCCGTCCACGGGGCTTGTTCTGCAGGTCGAAATTTCCAGAACGAAAACGTTGGAACCAAAAACGCACTGTGTTTTCTTTTGCGGCACCGTCGCCATACACATCATTAATCCTTCGAGCCGTTTCTGCAGCACTGGTGCCACGGTGGAACTCGTACTCGTAAATAACGCGATATTTCAACTTTTTCATTTTGTAAACTGAGTGACGCAAAGAAAAAAACCATTGAGGAAAAAACAAATGAATTATAATTTTCAAAACACAAGTACATGAGTAAATAGCTGTATAAATTTGGATTTGGAATACCTAACCAAAGAGAAGATATTTGAGATCAAATTTGCCAGTACGGCAAAACGCCAATTTCATATGTAAGGACCTAATATGTATTTACTACAAGGGAATAAATGAGTACAATAGCCTGCCAGAAGATGTGAGGAAGCTAAGCAGAATCAACATCTTCAAACAAGATATATATATATATATATATATATATATATATAATATAATGTATTATTATATATATATATATATTTATATATATATATATATATATATATATATATTATATATATATATATAATTGTATTTTATATTCTGTGTGCTCGTCTATATTTCTGTGTGATCTTTTCTGCTACGTATGTACATTTGTTTTTTACTGACTATTAATAAATTGTTGTTAAAAATAAACTTTTCAGTTATTTCCACACCTTTGTCACTTGCACTCATATCTTGAAACGAACCACTCCGTTTCAATATATATATATATAATGTTTTTTTTAATATTAGCTAATGATAAACAATGTATCATTAACTAAATAAAGATATATAAATAAAATAAATGTATTTTTAATTAATTGTATCATTTGCAACGGATTAAAACTATACAACGACCTGCCACAACAGACCAAACGACTGACAAATTAAAAACAGATGTGACAAAAATGCTAAAACTTGGACAACTATAAAAAAAAGACTTTGCATCTAAATTATATTATTATTATATTCCTATATTGAATCGTGCAAAAATGTTATCCATAAACCTTTTAGGTTTCTATCATATTTTAAATAAAAAAATAAACTTTG
The DNA here is from genome assembly GCA_016648135.1 of Agrypnia vestita. NCBI lineage: Eukaryota > Metazoa > Arthropoda > Insecta > Trichoptera > Phryganeidae > Agrypnia > Agrypnia vestita. The sequence continues at coordinate 12,416 of JADDOH010017126.1, read as the reverse complement.
TGGAAAATAAGACAAAGTCTTCAGAAAACATCCATTAGATTTTTTAGCACAATTTTAAACTTTTTTAAGCAAATAGGTGCAAATTTGGAACTCCGCAAGTAATTGAAGGACTTGAAATATAAAAAAAGTGACCCATGAAAACCAAGTTTTTATTATACTCCCTTTCTCATTTACTAGTGGAAACTGGTTTGGCGCTTAACCTACGCGTTGGGCTTCGGTCGAGCGACGCTACAAAAGGGAGTAATAAAAAATTTCCAAAAATCCAACATTATACTATAATCAGGTTCCGTGTCTATCAGACGCGTTGAAATATTTTCATACAACTTAGTAAGTTGTATGAAAAAACCATTAAAAATTTGAAAAATCCAAAAATTTATTAATTTTTTTTAACGAAAATTTGACAGTCTTCTTGATCGTCGCCACGAGTCTGCTTGCAAAGTTTCAGCTCGATTGGTTCACGGGAAAAGGGTAAAAATCGATCCAAAGTTTTGTCGTCAAGCAAGCAGATGCCACGAGTTTAAAGGGAGTAATTAATTAATAATGTGACTGTAAACGCAATAAATTTTTCTCGATGGTATTTCGGATATCTGACATATATCGAATATCTCTACATTATTTCTTGTGCTAGTTAGTTTGCATTAGTATTTTGAATGCAGTGTAGATTGACAAAATTAGTACTTTATGACGTTTACTGACAAATCTCTGAAATGAGAAATCAAAGTCTCATCCTTAACATTCGACTTCCGAGTTTACTTTCCATTACTTTTGTGACGCAAATTTTCGATAAAATGATAAAGTTGATTATTTTTTAAAAATAAAATAGTGATGACGTATACGGAATACATTTACATCAATATGCTTACAATTTTCAAACTAAAGTGAGCGCGCTCGCGTTTGTAAAACAGAACTACCACGCATTATACTGTGAATTTTTTAATTTAGTTAGTAGAGGGGAGGGGATTGAAAACAAGAACTCACCCCCTTGGGTATTTTATATCCGCAGATGAGCATGTCTTCCTGTAGTTCTCTGCCATTTCCGATCACCGTTGAATATACTCTGTAATAAAATTAGATGTAGTCAGTACCGTGTAGATATTTGCCTATGATATTTCCTTATCGTCGCTGTATATATAATAAAGCCAATATGCCGTTTAGTGCATTCTGAGATGAACGACTCAATTTGTCAATTTTTTATATAAATAATGGAGATATACTAAAAAAACATTGCCGTTCATCTGGAAAGTCTGCCTAGTAATTATTTAAAATATTTTTTATTAATCTAGTCTGTGCAATTATTTTTTAAAACAGTTTCATTCGTTTATCTCAGAATGTACTAAAGCAGCACATAGGCTTAATTATATATAGAGCTACGTTATGACACATAACTATTGACTATTTGAGCTCAGAATTTTTCACCAACGAATAAGACGTATGCCCTGGAATTGTGTATATACCTACATGAGTATGCTCAAAATTTCCTGGGAAATTCGATTGACAATTGAAGAATGATCACAATAATAATAAGCTTAACGGACTTGGTTATCGAGACTTTAGTTAAGGGGGGGTAAGGTTTTTAACTTTTTTTTTTGCATTTTATTTTTAATTTTTTCAATGAATGTATAACATCGCCAGAATATGACTGATTTTCTATACCTGCTCGGGCAGCTAAGAGACGCGCTCACCTGAGGACTACCGGACGTGCTATTTGTATTGGAAGAGTTTTGCGTAGACTAGGACAAAAATATGCTGATGATGAAAGCTCTTTGCTGTGTGAACATGGCATCGACGATTATGTGTAAGTATAAAATAAGTGTTGAGTTTTATTTTGAATTTTACAGTGTGCAAAACTTTAAAGCGTTTTCCCCACATCTCACGTTTTCAAAGTCGGTGTCCATCATAACTTCAAAACTACTGCACCGATCCTTTTGAAATTTTGAACACTATTTCTGTACATAATTCACGAGGTAACGCTGGAGAGTTTTTTCAAATTTGTTATTAATTTTTATTTTTTAATAACAAATTAGTCGATATTTTTCGCAAAAAATCGCGTTTTTCCCTTCAAAGTGTTCCAAAAAATTGAAAAATGGAAATTTCAAAAAACCCTCCCAGCGTTACCTGGGAAAACCTATTATCTAACGAATGAACTTTGATTTTTTGATTTCAGATGATCTAGCACCAAGTTATGATGGACACCGCAATTCTACTTTTTTCCGAGACACGTCCGAATAATTGCTGCCATTGCCGTATTTTTTAATATTTCGTCTTGAAAATTTTACACAATATTCTACAAATGTCATACTTTAATGTACTATTGGTTTGAATAAAGAGATTATAACTGTGTCGTCACAAAAAAATCACAAAAACATGCCTTTTTTGTACGAATTAACCTTACCCCCCCCTTAAAGCCACCTCGATAAGTGGAACAGTCATCTGTTGAAGCAATGTTCGTTAGCCACGACGTTCTTCTTCCAAGATCCCAATTCCTATCAATCCTCTCTTGTACATTTTTATAGAGGCTATAAATATTCTTAAGTACTAAGTATTCGGTAGTGAGATAAGTCGTAAAAGAAATACAGTAAAACAAAAAAACTGGTTCAGGTGCGATTCCATTTAGCTACCTCGTTTGTGTTACAAAATTTAGGGTAGGTACAGATAAATATAACAATTTCCGATATTGATTATGGGTTTTACACACAAAAATAAACATTAAAAAAAAGTATCCCATAAAAACCAAGCTTTTATTATACTCTCTTTCTTTGTAAAATATAACAAAAATTAAAGATGAATTAAAACATATAACATAACACTAAACTTACAGTAATTTAAAATATTTCTAAAATGTCAGATGTTTTGAGCTTTGATAAGAACTTCATGCTTTGAAGATTAAATTCTAAAAACATTTGTCAGTCAATTTTGATTTTCGACATTCGTAGTGAAGTACCTATTATGTATACCGACGGAGTAATTCAAATTTAGAAAACATTCCGCGACGTTATCGGGCCGCCGTAATCAAACTTTTCTGATGATTCCAATTTGAAAAAACCAATAAAATTTCTAAAAATCCGAAATTATACTATAATTATTATTTTTTTTAACGAAAATTTGATAGATCTTCTTGATCGTCGCCACGAGTCTACTTGCCAAGTTTCAGCTCGATTGGATCACGGAAAAAGGGTCAAAAATCGATCCAAAGTTTTTGTTGACGGCAAGCAAGCAGGCGCCACGAGTTAATATAAAGGGAGTAAAAAAGAATCGAAATAAGAATAGCACGTATAAATTTTCATGTTTCTTAGGTCACTACGCGTTAAAGTTAACCGAGAAAAAATAATGTGTGCTAAATTTTTCAACATTGAATACCTGAATACTTCCTTTACGAAAGCCTTGAGGTAGTTGAGCTGGTCCAGATGTGATGATGTGATTGGAGTGTCAGGATCTGGGAGAACTCGCAGCAGTTCCTCGTATATCTTCTCTTGCTCCTCAGACCTGGTGGCCAGCTGGTACAGGATGGAGCACACTGCCATGGATATCTATTTACAGCAATAATAAATGATACGATATTATTAAGATTTGGGTATGATATAAAAGAGTTCTGATAATCATTAACCCTTTGAGACCGTATGTATGTTCAAACGAACACTAACTTTGCGATTTTATTTTTCCCATAATATATCGAATATAAATGTCGGGTTTTTGTTTTCTGATTGCTGGCAATCTTGTCTATGGCGTCTATTTTTTTTCGCTTGGCTGCGATACGTAATCCCGCCTAAATTATCGTTTGCATTTTGACAGATCAACTCTCAGTGAATCTTCCAATTCCGTCCGTAGTTATTTGCATATTTTAAGGATAAACTTACCCTAATTTATCAATTTTTTTATTCAAATTATATATATTTTGTTGCCTAAGGGTGTATTATAACTATAAAATAAGTAAATACATCAATGTTTTGAAGTTATTTGTCAGAATATTCAACTATAAGTTCTATAACAACTTCTAAACTATAAGGAAAAAAAAAAACACCAAAAATTTTCAAAAAATTCTGTGATGTGTTATCATACATCTAATATTTTTTACAACTGCCATAATTAATTCAGGTTTCAGAGGGAGCTTGAGAAACTAAAATGTATTTCATCATTTGGCGGACTTGACGAATAGCGTGTCTCCTACATACTTAGGTACAATAAAATATGAATTGTTTACCGCGGTGGAGTACGGAATGAAACAATTGTAAGGAATTCTAACCTTTTTCATTGGTAACAAAACACCGGCAACCCGTATTTCACACTAGAATATTCCACCCATGTCTGGTTTACTTACTCGCCTGTTTATCTATTCGCTCGAACCTATGTATGGCTGTCAAATCAAAATTGTCCGAAGGGCGATGGCGTCGCCGTTTATATGGGTAAAGTTTTTTCTCCATGCTTCTCTTGTGTTCTTTAAATTATTACAAAACGACCAGATTGTTCGGAAACCTTCGATTATATGCAGTTCTTCTCGATTTTAGAATTCGGTGACATTACATTAAATTCTACGTATGGTTTAAACTCCCAAATGTTGTTTTCATCATATCATAATCCGAGAAAAATGACGATACTTTTACATGTCGGTTCATAAGAAATGAGAATGTATATATTTAATTTTAAATAAAGTTTAAAAAAAAAATTCGAAAAAAAAAATTGAAAACAATTGTTCGAAAAAAAAACAAAACAGTCTGTTTGATATTGGCCTTACAAGCGGAAACAGCTATCACATTTAAGCAGAACTAATCACTAAAAATAAATGTGGAGTTCTACAAACTAAACACAAAAACCGTAAAAACTTCAAATTTCTACTTCAATATATTACATAGTTTTAAGGGCTGAATATTCGCAGACCGAAAAGCCTGAAGGTTAATTATTTTTTATTGTGAAACATGTTCGTATAAACATTTTTTTTGAGACAGAAAAAATAATTAATGTGTAATTTATTTGCGCTCAGGTTGGGTTTCTAATCAGCCAAGTTTTTACAAAAAAAAATCAATGTTTTAAAACGTAATACTAACGAAACATACTTTTGTTAGTTTTAACGATTTTTTATAATACTTAATCATTAATATAAAATAGTCAAGAAAAACAAATAACCGTATCAATCCCGACCAAGATGAGGTCCAGCGCCATGACAATTGCTATCTTGGGGTCCTTTTCACTCTTCAACACTCTCTCCAGCAGAGACAGGTCGTGATCTGATGAAGCCTCCTTATTCTTTAGATTAGCCATGGCCATATCGATGTATTTCGAACAAACTCTGAAAAATACACAAATTACTTAGACTTAGAAAACACCAATAGAATTAATTACAGTTTAATGGACTAAATTTTTACTTATGTTTTGTTCCCCATGAATTATATATATTCATTTATTTTAAAGTGTCCTAATTATTGTTCATTTCCCTTTTAAAAATATTTTGATTTTATCTTTAATATATTTTTTTGGTTACTTTTAAAAAAAATCTTATTTATCTAGTACATTGGTTTAATTATCGTTATTTTACTCTATTACTAATTTGTTAAAGGTTTCTAATTATTATTACTATTTGCTTGTGTACTAATCATCGTTTATATTGTTCATTTCTATTATTAATTTATTTTGTATTGTTTTACATTGTATTGTTAATATATATAACATTTATATTGTTGCATTTCATATTGTTCATTTATCTTAATGTTAGGTATGTAAAAATCCTTTTAATTTTATTGTATTGTAAAAGCCCACAAGGGCGTTGATTAATAAAAAAAATATATATATAAATAAAAAAATAACAATAATATAATAGCATATCAATAGTCCATTTCAATATTTTCAACACATTTTTTATGTAAAATGACATCTAGCATGAAAAAAATTGACTGATTTAACGCAGACTCACTGCATCACAACAAAAAATTGTAACCGTTCATTTCAATCCGATTTTAATAGGCATGTTAATTGAATATAATATCGCAACCTTAGTTCACCTCTCGCGTGAAATCGATCAACGGAGAAAACTTGCGAGAAGAAATGAGATAAACTCACTCGACGAAGAAGTTCATATTGTTGACGTATCTGGACCACAGGGGCGTGGGGATGAACCGCCAGAAGGGCGCCTTCAGCTCCAGGGTGGCCACGTTCCTCAGGGCGTACTTGGCCGCGTTGATGATCTTCTGCGGCTCGGAGTCTGCGGCCAGCTGCGGGTCCAGGCAGCCCAGCCTCACGTCCAGGGCCACGCGCCCTATGCCTGCGGATCATGCAATATGCGACATATTGAAGAGCTATCGGGAGAACATCTAGATCAGCCATATTACTGAAGGAAAAAAGCATCGATGTTGTGTAATAACTTTTCTGAATTCGCGAACCACATCATGGATAATAATCATTTTTTTTTTTTTATGATGACATTATTAATATAATTAATGAAATCGTTATTGATCGTATAGGGAAGCTAAAATTGTAATGGGCAGGACATGTTGCAAGGCAGGATGCTACATGATGGCCTCCCAGAGTTCTGAAATGGAGACCTTGGGAGAATAAAAAAGGCATCGGAGGACCTCAAAAGAGATGGGCCGATGATATAGCCGCTGTGGGGGAAAAGAAATGGCTACAATTAGCAAACAACAAGGAAGGAAGAGGCCTATATCCAGCAGTGGAGAGACGAAGGCTAATGAAGAAGAAGAAGAAAGATATAAATTTAGTTTTCACAACTTTTTTATATTGAAAATATCAACATGTTTCAAGGCCTACGGCCCCTTCTTCAGGATTCGGGAATGCAATCCCGAGTTGGGATTCCTCGAAATTAGAATTTACAATCCCGCGGGATCCTTAGGGATCGGGATCCCGAATACTTTGGTGTTTTTTGTTGTTGTTTATAGAGCTGAATAGCAATTAACGACAACGCCTTGCAATCAAATTTAATAAAATGTTCATTATTAATCATTGCATTAAAGTTTTTGTAGGCGTTTTTCCAAGCATCAATCAGTCAATGTAATAGAGTTAGTAGTAGTTTTAATTACTACATTAGGTTGATAAAATACAGCAAATATTATTCAAAGCTGTTATCATTCAATGTGACATAAACATAAGTTTTAAGTACTTGCTAAAAGCTCTGTAGACATTCACAATTAAACATAAAAACATAAAAATGCTGATCAATCCCGATAATCCCGTCCGATTTTCCGGTTAGGGATTGATCTCGTAAAATGCCTCGAGATCTCGATCTCGCGGGATCGGGATTGCATTTCCTAGTCAGGATACAATTGTATACTAACAAAAATTAAATTCAAATTAAATTGAGTAGGACTTTATTATTATTCATTTTCCATATATAACTTTTTAAATATTCTGACTGTCTATACTTCAATTTTTGATTTAATTTTTTTAGTATACAATTGTATCCTAACGAAGGGGCCATAGGTCTTGAAACATGTTGATTTTTTCAATATAAAAAAGTGGTGAAAAATAAAATTATTTTATTAATTGTATCATTCATTTCATTCATGTGCCATTAAACTTCTCTATGACGTAGCGTGCAAAAGTAATAAAATAAATAAAATTTGAACTCGGGTTTGAACGAAAACAATATTACTTTCATTAACTCTTCTTTTTTTCTCTCCATGTTCCCGTTATAACCACCCTTACATTTATAACTTCAGCTCGTTTTGTCAGTAGGTACTTAAGCATTTAATAATTTGTGTTTCCACCCAATCGATGTAAAATCCTATATTTCAAAGTAGTCAGTTTAATAATCACCTGTCGATTGTGTTTCTATCGAAACTTAAGTAGTATTAAATAAATTATTAAACCCATGGTGAAAAAACATTAACCATGTTATCATCAGTAGAAGTAACAGTTTACGATTTTCGTAATGATCATTTAGGTCAACGTTTCACAAATGGCGTTCCGCGGTATTTTATGGTTCTGTGAAGTGAAATTAAGGGGTACATATATTAAAAGTTGGAGATGCGTTATCGCTCTTTCGGAACCGGAAATGAAACAAAATTAAACAGATTTTAAAGACAATAAAATAAAATATTCTCCTGCAGCCTTCATCTCTCCTCTACTATATAGGCCTCTGTCATATCCTTATATCCTTCTCTGTTGTTTGCTCCTTGTAGCCATTTCTTCTCCCCCCCTACAGCGGTTATATGGTCAGTCCATTTCTTTTGAGGTCTTCCGACGCCTTTCTTATTTTCTCAAGGCCTACACTTCAGAACTTTAGGAGTCCATCTTGTGGCTTTTTACATTACAACATACCCTGCCAATTGCCATTTTAACTTCGCTACACGATCAATGACTTCTCTGGTTCTGCGCCTAAATTCAACACTTCTTATTCTCTTCTCTTCTTATTCTTATCTTTTAGGCTTAAACCAAAAATGGATCTCTCCATGGAACGTTGCGTGCATTCGACCTTTTTTGAAAATAAAATACTGAAAATGATTTACACCTTGGATACGTGACCCCCTGCTATAACAGTCTACCAAATAATACAGCAACTATGTAAATAATATATTATAATAAAGATTGAAAAACAGCAAGGCAAAGTTTACATTACACAAAACTATACAAGAATCATCAACACTATACAATAACATCTAAAAAAACCACTACATGTACCTTTCTAGCTAAGACAAATTCGCAAAAGATTAAAATAATTCAATGATTCATCATAACATCAACATTGACCGATTTAAAAAATGAATCGCAAACATGCTAAGACCTATATACCTACATAGCCGCAACTCTAATGTTTTAATATTTCTAAATTTTATATATATTCGCAAATGAAAATTTCATTAATGTCTTCCTGATCTCTTATTTTAAAATCTCAGGATAACAACACAACTATATTATCTTAACAATCATGTGATCACGTCACTATTATATAACATTGTCTACTTCGTCAATTTTGAAATCATGATATTTAACAGTTGCCTCAATATTTCTCGTAGAAACTTTACCGGTACCTTAATAAGTATTTTGTCTCAGGATCTCATTATGAGACCTGTATTTTTTTTAATTAAATTTATTTGGTAAATTTACAAACTTAAGAGTGTATTCAATATAATATAATTAATACACATTTATATTACACGCTTACCCACTTTTAAATGAGAATTTATTCTCATTTAACTACTACCGATTGGTTACGATACGAATTTTGATAAACGTAACTTTTAATTAAAATTTTAAAAAATTGACTGCAGCACATGTTCTTGTCTCTTCGCTCTCCTCTAAATATATTTAAGGGCTTTCGTCATGTCGTGCAAAACTGTGCAAAGGATTCCACGACCTCATTTGTTTGGGAAACTACGGTTTAAGTGAAGGTATTGTATGCAAATATAGTGAAAGGTCTTGTTTTTTCCGGTTCTTGCTTACAAGTGACTTGGCCAGCGAGTCGTGCGCTTGGAATACGCGTGAAATTTATGAAAGTTGATTACTTTTATCTGATATCTTATTAATTCTAATTAATGCAAAATAAATATGTTACGCAATTAGAACGAGCGATTATTTATATTTGTTTTTACTTTAATAGTTCAGGGTGGGTATGGATATCGAGTAACTTGACAGATAGATACGCTAGTATACAATAGTTTTTTCGTTACGTTCAAAAGTCTTGATTCGGATTCCATTCACCCCATCTGGTGCAGTTCTCAGAACTGCTGAGCGCACCCTTGCTCATAGGGCGTCGGATAGGAAGAGAATTCTCTTGAGGCTTATTGGTTACTAACACAACCCCGGACCCCTCTGCTGGGTCCTAGACAGATCCTCCTTGGGTCATCTTCCTCTCGTCATTTCTAGTGTAGACAATTTAAGAAAGACAATCGAATTAATATGTGTAAGCCGTGCATACGAGGCACATTGTTTCGATGTGTTGGTGTTTACGTGTATAAATACCAACACAACGAAACAATGTGCCTCGTACGCACGGCTTACACATACTAATTCGACTGTCTTTCTTAAATGAAATTTACTATAGCTGTAGGCTCCTCTGCGAGCCACTTTATCACTACCACACGTTGAAAGTCAAAGGCTTGGCTTAAGATCACCAAAAATCTCAGAACAGTATGTCTGAATATTAACACTAGTGACGCAACGAACCGTGCTTTCACGAATATGAATACGAATATCAAGCCTACTATTTGGCGAATACGAATACGAATAATTTAAAAAGGTAATAAATAATACATCACTGTTCTTTTTTACTAAGAGATTTAATAATTAAAATTTACCACCGGCAAATTTTTGTTCAAAAAGCACAACATTTCTTTTATCCGTTTGTACATTCCCAGCGGTCGAAAGAAAATATCACTTTTTTCACACTTACGAGAGGTCATGGTATTAGATTTAATTTTAAATCATTTTAGTTAACACTTTTACACACAATGGAAATAAAATGGAACGAATAATACGTATTGCAAAACAAAAAATACATGAAATGAGCACCTAGCCTTATTAATAAACCAACGAAACTAGATGAAAGAACTCATGTTATGCTGTAACAAGTAACAATTGACAACTTGAGAACTCAACAAATCCATTAATTCAATGTTAGGGGAATTCTCGATAATAGAGTGCATAGGTGTGTTCGGATACACTGTGCACAGACAAACCGTAATTTGCGTTGCGTTATAAATAGTTCGTTTTTAATATTCGTAATGATATTCGGCGAATACTAATATTCGGCGATACGAATATTCGTATTCGTTGCATCAATAATTAACACAACATGAAAAAATATATGAAAGTGGACGAGACCATGACAAAAGAATGGGGCATTATTTCCTCTCTGCCTATCCCGGCAGAAAAATGACGTAATGATAACCTAGATAGTTTTGAAAATAGTAAAAATATTGATGCGACGCCTGTTTTGTGTGTGCATCTGTATTAAGGAAAAAATAATTGACTTTTGACATCTTTCTCAAAGAAAAAGTAATTACCTTATGACATTTCTATTAAGGAAAAAATAATTTGCTTATGCAATTGAAGCAGTCAAGTCAGTTATAGATTGTTATGATTAAAAATATTTGAAATCTTATCTAGGTTATGTACTGAATATATAATAGCTATCACAGCTTAACAGGTAAACTATTAGATATTAAGTGGATAATTTATTATTAGCGTTCTAAGTGGATCCATGCTTATGGAATCCTTGACATGTATTGTATACTATTCTATTGTTGGCAGTAGATCATTACGCTTTCTTATTTAAAAATGCCAGATCTTTGTGTTACGTAATCCGCACCTGCGTTGCGTTCACCATGTCGTCGTATGGACTTAGTTACGCAAGCATAATACTAATCTAATGCAATGGCCGCCAACGTTAATTACGAGTAATATTGTTCCATTTCTGAACATAACTGTAATACCAAGAGGTGTGATATATTAAAGGGTGTACGTGGGGTAGAAAAGCAAAGGCAGCAATATGTCCATAAAATAAAAAAATATTTTGAAATGCAGTCACCGAGGATTACTAATTTAAAATGAAATGAATTCTAAATTTTATGTACTTAACTAACTAACTAACTTACCATCACGCCGTTTCCCCGTGGGAGTAGGCAGAGAGGATAGAGCGCCATACTCTTCTGTCCTGACATACAACTTTCGCTTCCTCTACATTCATACATCTTCGCATGCAAGCTCGACGGTTGTTCAGGCTTTTAACAGGACCATCTTCCAGTATTTGGTTAATCTGGTCATGCCAATTCCGTGGTCGCCCTCTCTTTCTGGCACCGTCAACACTTGCGTTATATATCTTTCTTACCATTCTTTCCTCATTCATTCGCTCAACATGCCCAAACCACCTGAGCGACCCTATTTTTATTCTATGTATTATGCTACGATCAGCTTTACATTCATTCCTAATATCTTCATTCTTTACTCTATCATACATGGATTTGCCACACATACATACATACATGTACTTACCTCTTCCAAAATCATTTTTACTATAAATTTATAGGCTATGTTTCCTAAAAAATCTCGAATCAGTACATTATAAATTAGTAATCTTCGATGATTGCATTAAATTTTTTTTATATTGCTGCCTTTGCTTTTACACGCATACGGTGTAAAGTTAAAATATATGATAAAACGATTCGAAGTATGCACGTATTCATATTATTATTTAGATAGATTAATATGATTTATCACACCACATCTTCATCCCCTTGTCCTAGTAGGGTCGGGGGCCCAAAGACTCGACAAGGTGTTTCCATGTTCCCCTGTCTTGCGTTGCTTCTGTATGAGTCAACCAGTCTAGACCCATTCTGTTTTCGTACACTTTTTCTGTTGCCTCCCAGCTTAATCTGGGGCGCCCCACCGGCCGTCTTCCTTCCGAGGTTGTCAGGAGGATTCTTCTTGGTATTCGTTCCTCTGGCATTCTTAGCACATGTCCAAGCCAACTGTAA
>JADDOH010017125.1:0-54319 GCA_016648135.1 Agrypnia vestita | reverse complement strand
GGTTTTCACGGGTGTTAGAAATGTTAGTATTGATTTCTTTGGGGGTAACCCGCGTCAAAATCTTTAACTTACCAGACCTCACTTGGTAATAAGCTTCCGATACGAACGGACGTGTTCGCACTGCCCCTCGTGACGGAAATTTATTAACAAGCAACCTGAAGATGCCTGTTGTGATTCAGGCGAAACGTCGGTTGACGAATGGTCCTTCTGAGGACCAGATTTTGACGCGGGTTACCCCCAAAGAAATCAATACTAACATATATATATATATGTTATGTTAGTATTGATTTCTTTGGTGGTTATGGTGGTGGATAGCCCTTGGTGTCACATCGAAAATATGCGAGTTTGGTGGGGGTGGCTGTACGTGGGTGGGAGTGGGTGACGAAAATGTGCTTTCTAGCACATTGTTTTGTTATGGGAAGGCCGCAAATGCTTCAGATTGTTTCAAAATAGGCGCGCCGACTGTGTCAGTGAGTCTAGAAGGTTCCGGAAAAATCTACTCTAGAAAGTTCTGGAAGGAGAAGGTTCTAGAAAATTCCCGAAAGTTCTATAAGATTCTAAACTGAGTGACGGAATGTGTTGGTGTGTCTAGAAGGTTCATGTAAATTAATTAAATATTTGATAAATTTCTTGAAAGTTCTGGAAGGAGAATGTTCTAGAAGTTTCGCGAAAGTTCTATGACGATCCAAACAGTACTAAAAAACTACGCGTGCGAGGCCGCGCGGGTACAGCTAGTGAATCAATAAAGTAGAATTTAACTACATTATTGAGAGTATTGTCAACTGTACAAGTACTTAACTGCAGAATACAGGTTATACAGTTTATTTAGGTATTCATTTTTTATTTAATATTGCATATAGTTTTATTACGATTTTTTTTATTAAACTATAAAATACATAATTTTTATAGCTATACCTCTCCAAAAAGACTGTATTTTTTCTTATATGCCAACATGCACATAATTTTTACATTTCTTCTTTACACTCATTCTTATATCTGCTATTGTTAACAATAATTTATACTTGTTTTTTAAACACGTCTACAGTTTCTAAGCAATTAATTAATGTCATAATATTTTGTCCCATTTTGTAGTAAAGTTGCTCATCTCGAGACAGATTCGTCCTGATGAGATGAGTAGCTCATTTCCTTATCCATAATATGTATTTAAGTTCACGATAAATAAATAAATAAAAGTACAACTCAATAAAGGCAGAGATATTTGATTGTACACATCTTTGTAAAAGAACGAATTACAAGCTTATTGAAATTATGCCTATAGAACAAAACTTTTTCGCATAATACTTTCTACGTAGGTATTGCAAGCCAATACTTAACCACGAGATCGATACTCAAAACGACATACCAGTCCTGAAGATGGACCCTGCAATGGTATCCAAAAAGTCCGCCAGAAAGGTCGTATATGTACACACCGGAAAACAGAAGAATAAATAGTTAATATAGACAATTTCTAAATGTTAAATAAATGAACGAACAAATCTTAGCTAAGAGCGTTCAAAATTTTCGGAACAAGCTAATATTTGCTGACCATCGGGTTATGTGCAATAGTTGTAATTTCTAAGAAATCTTCAAGGACAATTTTTTGCGGACAGCAAACTTAATAAATTTACAAATTCAATGATATAAATATATACACTTTTATTACACAATTATGAACGTGTTGTTTATATGAAATAAAATATTGAAGACATGCTGAACAAACACGTTATTAATATAAGAACAATAGAAGCGAAATACGACACAGTAATAATCATACACCTAAATATTTTTTAATTAAATGTTTTTCCAAACAGTATTTTTTCTCGCTCACCAGTAGACAGTACCTACCTAGTTAGTTAGTAGAAATATTTACTATCGCCGTACCTACGGTCGAAACATTTTTTCTCCGCGCTCGAGTTTTTTTTTAGAAAATGCCGAAAGCATTGAACTAATCTGTAACGCTTTTCTGATTTTGCAATTATCAATATGGTTTTTGTCTTTTGTCGGACGTAAAAGTGAATCAGAATTCTTTGTAACTCGATGAGTGCTTCTGTAAGTAGAGAGATTTCGCAATTAATTTACTGTTATTGATGCTCGATTGAATGATTATTTTTTGTTGAATATCCGATGAATAGAATCTCAATGCTTAGTTAGTTACATTTCCATATGAAAGTTTTTGAATCGGTTTTAATTTGTCTTGACTTTCTTTTCAATAAATGTGCACACTTATAAATCAGATGCATGTTATTCTTATGTTTGGTAATAATTACCGTTTACAGACTTGGGAAGCCGAACGTAATCTTATTACATAAAATTATGTGATAATGTTCACAGTATTATTATTTTTTGTGGGAATGAAGTTTTCTGACGATTATTCTTAACATAGGCGTTAATTTCTGTAGGGTCATTTGGGTTCACACGCAATTCGTAAACAATTGCCGGCAGGTACCTACCTGCAATGAGGTCACTCCTCACATCTATCGATACATCGATACCTACTTTTCCAGATACGAAACAGTTCGCGAAATCGCTTTTTTAAACTGTAAATATGTCGCCAAATTTTTTTTGATGAATATTTTGTAAAGAAACCATCGAAATAGTACCCAAAATATTCGTGATAATGGCTTCTGAAAAACTTAAATAATCATTATGCAATAGACTACATTTTTAGATTACAAACGAATAAATTATAGAGTCATGTACCAATAATATTTCAAATTTAAGATAATTAGTAATCTGTGTGTTAAAACATGGCATATCATAAAATACATTATTTTATAGCCCGCCTGGATAATATATTTGTTTGTGAATGTGTGAGGATGAATTTTGATATATAAATAGATGTTAAAACTTAAGTATTTGCAATATTATTTTTAAAATATCAACACCAATATAAAATACGTAGAGTATTCTTAATAATATCGATTGCGAGAAAAGTTTAATTTTCAGATTTTATTCTTGAACACCAATGCTATTGGTAGAAACTTTTCCCTTATACAGGGTTATTTGTAATACATTAATAACCTCGCAGGACTATATTCCTACCTTGATTATTAGTCGAAAATGTTCAAGCTATTATGACCTAATATCAATAGTTAAGGAGATATGCGACATCAAAATTTGCATTTTTTTTTCAATATTTCTGATTTATTTTTTGTAAAACGTTGGATCTATCATCACAGTAACTTACATGGATTATGAAAAAATTATTCGTTTTAATACAAGTTAAATAAAATGATAAAAACCCTGCTGAAATTCTGAAATGCTGTAATAAAGGGAATGAATTTTTAATATTCCATGTAAGTTAATATAATAAAAATCCAACGTCTTACATAAAATCAGTAAAGAAATATTGAAAAAAAAATTCAAACTTTGATTATCGCATATCTCCATAACTAATGATTTTAGGTCATGGTTACTTGAATATTTTCGACTCATAATCAAGGCAGGAATATATTCCTGCTAGGTTTTTAATGTTTCCAAGATAACCCTGTATAATAAAGCGGAATATGTTAAAAAAATTGTCCCAAGATACGCTTTCTATATTGTTTTCATCCCCATATGGTAATTCGCGTGGTAACGTGCGCATGTGAATTCATAAAAATTATGCATGGTGCAAATTAGTATTTAAAAATCTCCATTTAATTGATATCATTATTTAGTGTCGGTTGCGGTGATTCAGAAAATTGCTTGTCCGTGATGGGTGTCGATAGAAATGGCGGAAATGAACGCTTTGTAATTGTATTTTTCTTCTTTATTACTTATTTGATTTATGATTGCTTTCCAAGCATTCTAGGAATATGTATTATCGCGTCAACATGTTTACCGATGAAGAAAATTAATCGACAGGATTTGGAACTTTTTATTTCAATATTTTTCACATTGAGTAAGTAACAATTAAAAGAACAAATGCTTCATATCTATATTATAAATTTTTTCATTTTCTCTCTTAGATATCTTTAATTTATCTCCAAGCGTTCTATGATAAACAGGGTTTTTGGAAAACATTAATAACCTCGCAGGATTATATTCCTGCCTTGATTGTGAGTAGAAAATGTTAAAGCAGCCATTCTTCTTCTTCTTTTGGTGTCATGTCAGGTCCCCCCAACGTTGACTATCACCCGAGAGAAAGCGTCCCTGTCCTGGGCAGCACGAAACAGCTCTCCAACACTTCTTATGCCCGTCCAGTCGCGTATATTGCGGAGCCAGGAAATTTGTCTCCTTCCAACACCTCTACGACCCTCTATCTTGCCCATAAGAATCAGGTGGAGCAATTCATATTTTTCTCCTCTGAGCACATGACCCAAATACGATACCTTTCGGATTTTGATATTTGTCAGCAACTCTCTATTCACTCTAGCTATTTGAAGAACTCTTGTGTTGCTGACCATATCCGTCCAGGGTATCCGGAGCATTCTCCGATGTATCCACATTTCGAACGCCTCCAGCCGGTTCATGCTACTCACTTTGAGGGTCCACGATTCCACTCCGTACAGCAGGACTGACCATATATAACAAAGCAGCCATGACCTAATTAAAATATAACCTATAAACATCTAATGACACTTGGTGGAATAACATGTTATAGTGTACACTTTATATTTGAGAAATTATAAACGCAATCTAAATATAATAATTTAGTTGTCTGTCCGTAACTATCTGGAATTAAAATTAGATTGTCACACGCAATCAGCGGGCGGTTTAGACAACACGCAAGGGTTCTGCACAAATTATGTATAAGGAATCAACATTTTTGTACTTATTATTATTTTATTGTACCTACTTAGTTTTAGATATAAGCAAATAAAGTAAATTTAAAAAAAATTACTTTTCACGAATTTCCTTCTTCAGAATCCTACAATTATTATATTCCGTGATTTTTCACGGGTGTTAAGCCTAGTATAAAATTAAGAGTTATGTTAAAAATAACGACAAACTATATGAAATATAAATCACCGCACAAGTGTAGAGTACGTGGGTTCCAAGGTCAACGAATGATTGTTACGTGAAACCTCACAATCTCCGGCATGAGAAATTCAAATTCAAATTCAAATTCAAATGTTTATTCAATGTTCAATGTTACAAATGTTTACAGTGTTTACAAAATTAAATGAAGCTTTTTTCATTGTTGTTGAGTGTCTTGGCAGCAAGTAAACACTAAATTGATTTGACGCCCTGCCTGCTACACTAGTAATTTACTGTATTATAGCAGACAGTGCTCTTCCAGTAGTATAATGTTCAAGAATATTTATTATTTATATAACATTTGTGAATAAATCTTATTGTCAATTAAAATTAAGTAATAGTAATAATTAAATGTTTACAATTTAATAATGGTGTTAATTAATTATATTATAGACAAAGGAAAAAATGATCTGAATAGGATATTAATAAAATAAAATAAAATAAAACAATTAAAAGTATTTAAAAAGATGACATTAACAGTAAGACAGTAAGTGACAGTAAATGTTCTTGTAGGAATAGTATATTTTAAATTTAGTTTATATCATGGCTTTTAATAGGTTTTGGGCATGCTTCCTTCCCTTTTCATGCAGAAAATAATGCGAATTTGGTTTATGGCGTGCATGCGTGTATGACTCGCTCTTCCTTATGTGTATTTTAGAATTCCGTCCATCTGTGTATACAAAATGTAATAGAGCTAGTCGACAATACCTTCCAAGTAGATTTCTGCTTAAATTATGAGTCTGAAATTTTTAAGCAACAATATCCTAATTTAGATAGTTATGCAGATAAGCGATTTAAATACCTAGAATGCATTTTTTTTATAAATATTCCTGACTAAATAAATAAATATTCTCTGTAAAACATTGGACTATCATTAAATTAACTTAAATCGAATATTAAAAATTCATTCGCTTTAATACAAGTCAAATAAAATGACCTTGCAGAAATTTGAACCAGAGTTTTTTTCAAGATTTAAATAATTTTATTCGACTTTTTTACGTTATCGAAATTTATTACACATTGAATGAATTTTTAATATTCTATGTTGGTTACTTTAATGATAGTCCAACGTTTTACAAAAAAAATTACAACAAACTTCGAAGTCTCTTATCTCTACTACTATCGATATAAGGACATTATTGCTTGAACATTTTCGACTCATAATTTAGACAGGAGTCTACCTATAAAGTAATGTAGACTTGCTCCATTACACCCTGCTTAATATGTAGGAACACGATGGTACGAGGTTACGTAATTGATTCTACATTAATCGGGAGGCAAGAAATACATACCTACAACAAAAAAATAATCTGCCAATTTTTCAATAACATCGGCATCGAGCTCTTACAAAATTCGTTAAACATTTTAAAATTGGACTAAATTATGCCGAAATCGCCCAACCCACAAAATGATAAAAATGAGTTATTTACAGCTCAACATCATGATATCTTTATGTGCTGTAAACGTCGAGACTCTAAGTGCTATAGTTTTTTTTTATATATTCAATATTCTTCTAACTTCTTCTGTTTCCTTAAAATTTATAATTCCTAAGCAAAAAAAGGTTCAAAACATCTATATGGTATGGACGAATTATGCAACTTTTTAATTCTATTGTTACTACCTATACAATAACAATTTTGTAGAAAACATCTAAGGGGGTTGGTCGTTTTCTACTTCGCAGATAATACTTTTAATTAGTGTATATTATAGATATCTCACAGAAACGAAACTGTATTAATTATGGGAAAGTAGGTATAGAAGTCATTTTTGGGTGTAACAGGACTTATGACCTGTCTTTAGGTAGGCTTAAGTGATCACTTTACACAATTGTAACATTCATCATTTCCACCCATGATAGAATATACCATGCTTATTCATTTTTTGGAAGTTGTATATATGTTCAAATTGCGTGAAGCTTTCATATATGAGTTGTAAGCGCTTTTTGCATGCGGCCTGTACAAAGCCATTTTGATCCACTGTTCTGAAAGATTTGAACAAACTCAAAATATTCTGAATACTTTTAACTTCACGCTATATCAAATTTATAGAAGATGGAACCCACATTTTTAAGTGGGTTATTTTTTTAAATAAGTACTCTTTTTTGTACATTTTGTAGACAGAATCCATCCTGTAAAACGCGTCATATCTTAGTAAATTAAAGATTTTTCTTATAATTACTTTAGAAAACATATCTACAATGAGACCTATGCAAAAAATATGCAATAATGAATTAAATATCGGTGTATTAGGTTTTTGCTTAATAGTTTCAGATTTTAAAGTCGTTTTCTCAGTTCCATGTTTTTTGGGTTGGACGCTTTCAGTAGAACTACGTCCAATTGTTGTTGTTTAAAAAGGTTCCGGACCCCTGGGTTACCCAGACAAGAGCTACGCAGCTCAATGTCGGTTATCTCGTGTAGTCGTATTACTACGAGGCACAATATTTTTCTACGAAATGTACAGCTGATAAAAAACAAACTAAATATCGCTACTTTTTTGCTGTTATTTTTGTTTGAGTCAGCTGTGTCGTCTCTCTGTTGAATTAAGTAACACATATATTTTTACTTGTAGCATTCTTCATGAACGAACGAACACTCGAAGCCGACATTGTGTTTGTATATGGGAATATTGATTAGTAATTACGATTATCGTGGTAGGATTCCCACTCTGTATCGGAAGTGCGTTATTATTATTATTATTATTATTATCGCCGATTACGAAAATATTTTTGCCACGTGACCGTCACTCAACTCTGTCCGTATTGATTCTCTGTTGTCGGCCATTTGTTATCAGACTGTCATTTGCCTTCACCCGTATAACATCACTGTGAATGTGACGCTGAACAGTTCCAACCAAAAGAGTGAATTACTCTGAATAAGTACAAATACCTATCCGTCGACCCCGTGTGGCGGGATCTTCAAATAAGTAAGTCACCCCCACCCCTATCATCGTTTATTAAAAATTCTTCAAGCTAGGTCGAATTTTATCTGCAGTAGTCTTGAATGTGTAATTTTTATTAAATATCTTATTTTACTTCGAAATGTATGGCGTTATGAGTAATTAATGTGTTTTATTTTATTTTATTAAATAAGTTAATTTAGTTGTAGGTATCTATATTATTTATGTTTAAAACGCACCCGGTAATGCATTGTTTTTCCATTGCCAGCTTCAAAAATTAACCAAGTCGTATAGTTTTTTTTAAGAAAAGAGGTGTGCAGATTACTTTAAAAATATATTTAGATATTATTTAGTGTGTAAAAATAGTATATGTATATTCATTATTTATCTTTCGAGTTACTTTAACCGGTCGGGTGCCGGAGCGCAGATCTGCGTTCCCTAGACACGTATGCGAATTCGGCCCATTTTACCTGCGTTTATGGGTTTTTAAAGCCTATCATTGATTACGTCTGAAGTTTTTGAATGAATGAACGAGTTCTATTTGTCAAGTATTCTCATTTGCCGCGCAAGTCGGAAAAAATCATTCCAAATGTCGTCTTCGAACCGCGCATTAATTGTGTTATTCATCTGTTAAAAAAAGTGTTATTTTTAAATAAAAAAGTGTTGAAATTAAGTATTTTCATATTATTATAAACATGTGCGTACATTTCTGACAGTAAATTTCGTTACTCATTTTCATAATTAATGAATTATTGAACAAGTAATTATTGAAATATAACTAATTATTGGAGTTTGTATATTGAGAAACCAAAAACTGCAACTTCTTAGCGATTATTGTTGATTTTTACATGAATATAACCATCTCAAAAAGTCCATCATTAAAAACAGCAAGACCGGTTAGGGCGAAATACATCGATATTTATATTTTCTTACTTATATCTGCAGCCAAATATATTTTTGACATTTAATATCTAGATTAGAATATGCATATGGTTGGAAATGTGTCAAACTCGAACGCATACACGGTGACGTATCATCAATATTACGATTACTTCAAAGACACAGTATGCAGCGCGTGGTTGTGCCATTATCAATTTAAAAAAATAACCAAATTGTATGAAAAGAGGCTGGAAATGATCGATATCTAATCGCAGACACTAATAGCTTCGCAGTGACCACTATGGGCTCACAGCGGCCAGTACAGTCAATAGCCAATTGCAGACAACAATGGCCACCCAGCGGCCAGTACACCCGCCTGTAGGACCTGCAGCAAGCTGCTAGTATATTCTTGTTCTCGGGATAAGAACATTATTACGATAAAAGACTAATAGACGGGTACGCTTAAAGTTTCTATAAATTCTTAAGTTTCAACAAAACCACAATGATATGAATATTTTACAATATACAAGAAAAATAGCAGTAATGTTATAAGAATGTTGTTACAGTATACATATGGTAATCAACTAGTGTAGTAGACAGTAGGCAATCGAATGCACTAGTGTTTCTTGAGTTGCGTCAAAAGCATATGTTTTCTTTTCTTCGTTTTTATGTTTCGATATGCGTCCTTACAGATTAATTAAATCAAGTATTCCCTCGCATTCTGTATTGAACCGTTGAGTTCTCAGAGCTGTGCGAAACAACTTTTTTATGCTGGCTACATCTCCGGCCGTTTAATTTGTTTTTTTAATGAATTTTTCGTAATCCATATAAGTTATTGCAATGATAGTCCAACGTTTTACAAAAAATAAGTCAGAAAAATTGTTAATAAATGAAAACTTACTTAAGACGTCGCATAACTCCATAACTATTAATGTTAGGTTAGGTTAAAAAACATTTTTTACAAGGTTTTTTCATTTTATTTGAGCTGTATTGAAACGAAAGAATTTGTCACAATCGATATAAGTTACTGTAATGATGGTTCAACTTTTTTGCAAAAAAATAATTCAGGAATATTGAAAAAAATGCAAACTTTGATATTGCATACCTGCAAAACTATCGGTCATGGTTAGTTGAACAAAGACAGGAATATGGTCCTGCGAGGTTATTAACGTTTTCCAAATAACCCTGTATACAAATATATGTGATTGAAGTAAAGTAAACGATTCCAGGGAGAGGCTCTGTTACGTGAATGAATAATTCAGACATTCGAATTTGCAAAAGCATGTGCAATTTGCAGTCTCTGTGA
This sequence comes from Agrypnia vestita, assembly GCA_016648135.1. NCBI lineage: Eukaryota > Metazoa > Arthropoda > Insecta > Trichoptera > Phryganeidae > Agrypnia > Agrypnia vestita. The sequence goes on along the minus strand of JADDOH010017125.1, from coordinate 44,277 downwards.
GATATCTATAATATACACTAATTGATTAATAATGTCTCTGTGACATAAATCCAGCACTGTTCTGAAAGATTTGAACAAACTCAAAATATTCTGAATTGTAAATACTGGTCAAAAAGGAATTTAACAAAAATTGGAAATAATATTTCCTGGCGTATCCTAGTGTAATGCAAGTATTCGGATGAATTTCATTACACATAATAAAAGTATATTGCTCCCAAAATTCCGTAAAATCAATTGTAGATTTTCTCATTAGCGACATCTGTGGGGATTTAGGGGAATGAAAATGGCTTTGTACAGGCCGCATGGAAAAGGCGCTTACAACTCATATATGAAAGCTTCACGCAATTTGAACATATATACAACTTCCAAAAAATGAATAAGCATGGTATATTCTATCATGGGTGGAAATGACGAATGTTACAATTGTGTAAAGTGATCACTTAAGCCTACCAAAAGACAGGTCATAAGTCCTGTTACACCCAAATGACTTCTATACCTACTTTCCCATAATTAATACAGTTTCGTCTCTGTGAGATATCTATAATATACACTAATTGCAAAAGCCCGTTCAGCGGCGCTCTTTTGAATATTCTCACCGCGCCAGCGGGCGGCGCGGGCCATCCATCATCTAGCAGACCAAAACGGCTCTTGCTGTCGGCGTCTAAATTGATTAAACATTTTCGTTGTTTGCTAATGTCCGCTAAACGTGTTTTATCACTTTCGTTTTTCTAGCCTCCACTCGGAACCATCGCACCTGTGCGGTGAATCTAATCCCGAACCAAAATCCGTCATCCCGGAGTCTCCAGATTCGGTTTTTGATGATCCAGGAATTAGAGTGTGGATTAGAAAATGCTCAGTAGCTCTTTAACGAGTGGATAGATGAACACAACAAGTATAATTTACGTAACATATTAACTATATATCCAAATAATTAACTAACTTTGGCATGTATATGGAAAATCCATTTACGATAAATAATGCATAAATTATGAAAGAATGTAATGTTTATATTAAAATAGTGTAATTAATAGGATTGTAATGAAGTCGGAGTGTGGCAAGGAAGATATACGACACGATGAGGCATCAGAAATAGAACAACTCAGCGGAAGATCCAGTTAGAAGATTAAAAAGATGAATGAAGGCAAGAATTGTGTTAGGACAGAAGTGTGTGGCGCTCCGTCATCCTTGCCTACGTTATGTTAAGTAATTCAACTGATTTTTTAGAATGATTATTGTATTGTCTTCAAGAATACGTCTCTCTACCAAATTTCAAAGTGATTATTGTTCAGAAAGTGGGTAAAATTTTAATAACAAGATACCTCGATGGCGAAATTCACAAGCTCGTAGATATATTTTCAAACAAGTCAAACGTATTGGAACCAGCCATGGAACCAGACCGTATGCCAAGAAGATTATGTTAGGCTATGTCTATATATTTTAGTTGTCTATGTTTAAAGGGGAATTCCATCCCAATTATAATAAATACGTTGTCTGTGCGTCGTAACTTCGTGTAACGTCCGTAACTTCTTTATGGTACCTATATTTTTTTATAAATAAATAAATACTTATTCTTTAGGAACCGACATCTAAAAGTATCGTCATTTTTGTTGGGTTAGAGCTATTCAAACATAAAAATTTCTCTGTCCGTTCGTCCGGCCGTCTATATGTTTATCTGCCCGTAACTTCGTGTAACGTTCGTAATTTAGTTCGAATTCACAGCTAAAAAGACAAATAAGCGACCGGAGATGGGGCTAGCGAACCCTAACCGGCCGCTCTATGCATGTTGCTACCGCCGCCTCTCCGTGGACCGCCAAAAATATACAATAAATATATACTAGGGCTTAACAAAGACGGGAACCAATGTTCTGTTATTTTTTACGAGTTACATCTAGTATTATTATAATTATGTTTTGATTGATACGTGATTTATTATCATTATAACGATATTTTGATTTTATAATACGTGTATAAATGGAATATCTGTGTTTATTCCGGATTTATCAATTAAACGCACGTTATAGGTTCAGCATCACTGGTGTAATACACACCAACCACTCATACACCACTGACAAAATTCACAACATCGAATCGCTCCGAGGACCACGACCACTACATATCGCACGATAGATGACGTTTACCTTGGAACTCGCCCACTCTGCACTTGCGCAGTGATATTGTGTCCTTTTTAACTTTTTGATTTATAACACCATAAATTTTGTTACCAAATTCTTCTTCTCTTCTTCAGCCTTCACCTTTCCAATGCTGGATGTAGACCTCTTCCATACCCTTCCATCCTTTTGGAAATCGTGTTCATTTCATTTGGAAGGGGTTTGGCTTTAAAACACCACGCTTGCCAGACGGGTTGGTGAGTTTTGAAATCAGCCGCCCCTACGTAGGGAACAGGCGCTGTTTGTAACCGCCCATTATTTTATTTTCCTCCTGCCCCCCATATCTGGCGAGCTTTCCCCTATCTGCCACCTGGGGACGCATCTCCTAGCGGTTACAGGCTCCGCCGAAGATTGTTGTTACCAACATTATTTTTAATTTACTTTATCATAAAAAGTGTTTTGTGTTTTATAATCGTGTTAACTTCATAATTTGTTACTCTGTACAATGTACCTAACATATAGTACTAATGTCACACTAAGACTTGTCTATCAGGATCAGTAACGACCTGTTGACGGTCTTTTCGTCGAAAAATAAAAATAATATAACATTGTAGTAATGTTTGCATTTTTTAATACGTTAAAGCGGAATATATTTATAATTTTGATTTGACAATTATTAATTGTTACCGTTTCGTTGACTGCATTCCCAGAACGACGTTTCGTCATGAGGAAAACGGTACACATTGCATGCGGTCAGTTGCACAACGCTGCTGGATAATAGGTACCCAGCCCGACCGCACAACGCATTTTTCATCAATTGTTAGATCAACTGTAAACCTCGGCTACCTTCACGACGGTACGGCAGACTCAGGTCGTAATGACTGACATTAACGGGTGGGCGGGAGGTTTTCACATGGATGTTCACGACACGCGATCGCGTACTCTCCGAGGTGGAACAACAAAGCACAAGCAATGAGGAATGTCAACCATCGGCAGAGACACGCGACCTGCGGAGGTGCACCCGACACGAGGCCCGGAGGAGTCACCGCGAAGGCCAAGGTAGCTGAGGAAGGAAGAATGGCGACAGTGTTAAACGGGGAATGGAATAGGCATGATGACAGTGTTAAAGAATTAAAGAATAAGTGAGAGAAGAAAATATTTTGAAAGGGTTCCAAAAAATGATCCAGTTTTAATATACACATTGAGATTAATAAGATTTTCAGTAAAATAAAAGTATAAAATTGTGCAATCTGCCACTTTAACTGAAACACCGGTCAGAGCGAATGACATCACGCCTCAGTACCCATCACCGTGTCTTTGAACCGTTGCCATAGATACAATGCAATATTTACTGAGGCTTGACGTCACGTAGACGAAATGACAGCTGCGGGCGTTTTTGCGCGAAATTAAAAATATGTAGATGAAAATGCAATTGTTTGCGTGAAAACTTAGTTAATTATTGAAATAATATTATTTTCGGTAATAGTAAACGTGTACCTTACAATATAGAATGATATTTCAAAATCTGTCATCATGCCTATTTCGGGATAATGTGGGATATAAAAGCAAAGGCAGCAATATCCAAAAATAAATTTAATGCAGTCATCGAGGATTATTAATTTAAAATGTAGGTACTGAATTCGATATTTTATAGGAAATATCATACATTTATAGGAAACATGATTTTGGACTGGATACACCCATAAAATCAATAATTCAGTACATTCTAAATAAATAGTCCTCGGTGACTGCATTCAAAATATTTTTTTTATTTTTTGGATGTTGCTGCCTTTGCCCCACAAATAATCCCAAAATTGTCGGGATTAATATTTTGGACAAATTTCGGTGATACCAAATTACCAAAAATAGACATTGACATGAAAACGTCAAAATCTTGAAAAATGTCTTGGTAAATAAGTCACGCTTTATTACAAAAGGATGTTTTTACTCGAAGAGACTCGATTTGAAACGAAATTTAAAAAAAAATCGTCTTTTGTAAAAAATGCTTGTTTACCGGGGGATTTAATTATGCAAGAATAAATACCTGAACTGCAGTATAAATGTGTTTGAAATATGTGCAAGGGGGGACATACTCCCGCTCGCCTCCCCTAAAAACTCAATCCCTTTACCTAAAGAAGGGGTTTAGTTTATCTCTGTACAATTTTATACTCTGATTTATTTAAAAGTTTCTTTGTGTCGTAATTTTATAATAAATTAGGTCGAATTTTTGTTTTCAATGTCGAATTTAGAAATCCCATTGGATTTATTTTAGATCGTGTGAGAATATCTAAACACTCACATCACGTGAATGTGACTATTCTGTAAGATCTTGCCCAAATTCTTTTATATAATACTTGCCGCACACGCCCGGATTGAAATCTGATAATTTACGATAGATTAGGAGGAGGTTGTTGCCTATACTTTTTAACAATAATTATTATGTATTAAAAAAATCGAAGCAGTGTGAGAAATCCGGATGTTGGATCTCTCCAACCTCTCGGGTTGTTATGTTTTCCTTAAGGTTCTAAAGAGATATTATGCAAAATTTTAAACAGACGGCATTCGATACAATACGGTGTAGTGGCCTAGCAGTAGAGGGAGTGTGCCTGTCTTTTGCAATGAGTCCTAAAGACTAACTGTACAGAATTTGTAACAAATGGCATTCGATATAATACGATTGGGGTGACCAGAAAGTGGATGGACAGGGCCTTTGTGTTGTGCAGGATACTAAAGTATCACTATGCAAAATTCGGTTTAGATCGGTCAAATGGTATAGGATTGTTAAAAAATAGATAGTCATTCAGTTTTAATGATACATGTAGGTTCTTGCATTGGTTCACTATTCATGTTTTATATATAAATAAATTTTCTTGTCTAATATACATAATTATAGTATTATTAGATATAAACCCGTCAATATTTCAAGTATTATTATTAATAAGAATTGTAATCAAAAGCGTAAACAGTAATACCCAACTGCTAGATACCTACAAAACTATATCCTTTCTTTTTAAACACTATTTCTTGTATTTCTATATGTAATATATGTAGTTCTTTTAAATTTACATAAACGCCGATTCCTCGGAAACGAAATGAAATGAAATAGTGGTCTATATACATATGACCCCTCAATAATGGGAACCTAATATTTGTTACAACTTTAATTTATTTGAATAATATTTAAATTGATATACGCACTATTATTATGCATAGATTAACAATTTCTCAGAAAATTTTCCTTTTTCTCTCCCGTTTTTGAATCTTGATAGTACACATATTTATTGTGTCGATAAACGATGTTTCAAATTATTGTGTATGTATGAGCTCAACCGCTGAGAACTTCGGTATGATCATCTAATTCTGTTATCATCTGTCTTCTTCTTTTATATGGAACCAATGGTAGTGCAAATGGGAGAGTAATATATATTTCATGGTTCATACTAAACCGCTCGGCAGTTAACCTATATGTTCTATGTCTGCTTTTGTTTAAACTCTTGTCGTATAGTATAGGGATGTTAATCCTATTTTTATATTCTCCTGTATATTATATATTTTCTAGTTCAAAAATGTTACTTGAATGTTTTTATGCCTCGTGCACGACTCGCTTTTGCGGGGAATATCTTTTTGCAACAAGACAAACCCAACACGTGCGCGTTTTAAATCTTTCACACGAGACAGTTGAGTTTATAGGCTCTTCGGCCACCGACATCACGTTTCTGTAAATGAGAGATTACAGTGGAGCATACGCCCCGTGTCCGGCTTGCCAAGGGCGAATGTTTTTTATTACCGTTGTGCCGTATTCACATGCTGATTGAATTGATTGTTGAATATGTTTTAATCTTCCGAAAGCTTTGTCCGCCCCATCCTGCAGTCCCACAATGTGATGCAGCCGAACGGAGCATTGTGTCCGCCCGACCTTACGGGGAACATTGGCAAGTTCACATTACATGGGCAGCATCCGCATGTGAAAGACGGATTATTGTCGGTATTTAGATCCGCACTTCCGACTGTCCACAGTGGCGGACTACACTGCCTGGGAGCGGGCCCTTGGCGTTAAAAATTAATAGGATTATAAGAACAATTAAATTCAATGATAGATTAATGTAATGTAATTGAAGAAAGGATTGCTGAGATGGTAAATCTTGACTACTCCAAAGGATCTACTAATGGCCGACTGAAGGCGAATCTCGTTTTCTCAACTAATGGTAAAACGAGTTAAAATTAACATTAATTTTAAAATAGCGATCAATTTAATGCAGGCATTTTATATTATTACATGTAATCTCGTGTAATGTTAGGTTAAGAATAGGATCGTGGACCATACGGTGTAATGCGAAATAAAAAATAAACAAAGAATCAAAAGTGTTTTATTTTCATACGTAAATTGTGTCCATTTTTTCCAAGTGATGAGGTCAAGATGACAAAAAAATATATAACAAATTAGTCAATAATATAATATCCTCCTTCATTATTAATAACGTCTAGCCAACGTTCTACAAGTTTTTCGATGCCTCTGCGATATGCTATCCGGCCATGACTCGAAGAATTCGTCATTCTAACAGAAAGGATTGTTTAAAGTGCTCACTTTTATCTACTTGATATTCCATTTTGAAGGCTTATTATAAAATAATTAATGTTATGTAAAAGCAAACAGAATTTCTTGTTGAGTAGAAAATTTTCTTTCGAATGAACCTAACTTAGCCTAATCTTTACCAAATTTGACGCGCATTTTAAATTTGAAAACAAAAAGGGCACTCAAATATAAGTATGTTATCAACTAATATTTTGTTTTTGAAATGTATTTTTTATATATTTTTTTGAACTATTGAAGCCATAATGTTTGTCCATACACTTCGCAGATTCTTTCGTAAATTTGTTTTTAAATGTACTATTAAATATACCTATTCATATATGATTATTATCGTAATTTGTATATTTATATTTTTATATACGGCATATAGGGTCTTGCACAAACAATTCTGGAATAAAGTCTTCTACGTACATAAAAATCTGTTGTATATATAAATAAATTAAAATTATAAATAAATGTTTTTTCGAGACCTTTCTTTTGTAAACTGTCCAACAGTGTAATCGCAATTGATTTAAGAAATAATTCACACTTTATTTACTGACATAATTTTATTTATATATAAATAAAATACTTGTATAAAACCACTTTTTCAGTTTAAGTTAGACACGACATTATACACATTTAAAATAAAGTTTTTAAAACTACAGATATTCTTATCTACAGTTGAGAATATAAACTAAAACATGTTGGGTACTGATAGAGGTGGGTGGGCTATGCGTGGGGGAGGTTATGTACCTAGCCAGGCTACCCCCTCGATGAGAACATCTGTATTTCTCGAAACTAGTCGTGTACTTATAACTTAGGTAAACTCTAAATGTGGTCTTATACGAGTATTTTATTTATGTATAAATTATCATGTTATTCCACAAAGTAAATGCCAAATCAATAAATGACAATTTTCATTTAATTTAGCCGGTTTTCATTTAGTTAAATATTTTTAATTTTCCTTAGTCTGGAAAAAGATCGAAAATTCTCCTAAAGTATTTGATATAGGTACATAGGTGGTTTCCACTTTGGGAATTGTTTGTATCATGTCTTATTATACTTAATTTGTATTACCAGCAATAGCAGCCGAATTCTTTTTTTCTTATATATTAGTGTTGTTAACGAGCTGAGGTATTTTAGCATCGCTTGGAGGCACGTGCTCCCCCTAACTACACCACTGTCGGTGGTCCTTCAGGATTGGAGAACAGGAGAAACAAGACAGGGCCCCCGGGCGGCTACTCCGTTTCGCCCATGGGTTGGCTCTGTGCAGCGTACATACTTGCGAATTGACGACTTCCTGGGAACCGAAATTTAATACTCTGTAGGCTCAAATACACGTTATGTTTTTATTGAATATTTTTTCCGAGGGCCAGCCATGTCAAAGTGATCCGACAGATATTCTATTAACCACTGACAGTCGTCAAAATCTAGGTACATAAATATAATAAGTACAATTGTGGGGTGTAAAAACAAAAGCGATTATTAATTTAGAATTTATGAATCAAGATTTTATAGCCCATAAATTTTTTGGAAACATGAAGGTATATAGATACATAAAATCTATTATTCACTACATTCTAAATTAGTTATCCTCAGTGACGGCATTCAAAACATTTTTTATTTTTTTGATATTGCTGCCTTTGGTTTTATACCCCTTAATTTATATATTTCGTCTCAAAAATTTGGCGCTAAAGTTCAATAAATTTCAATTAGTCATTCTACTCTTTAAATACACTGTACACGTTATTGCGGTTTACACCTCGATTTTTGCGGTAAGAATTCGAGTTATTGCGGTATTTCTCAAGTATCGTTTCGCCCAAAATTTTAAATTGAGTTGCATTTTTGTAGGTCAGTGCCGGCTTTTGGTTATCCGGGGGCCCAGGCACAATATAATTAATTGTATGCCACTCATGCGGTATATTGTTTTGAACATTATTTTTTTATATACGATATTAATTCATAGTAATGAACAATAATATTATATAAATCAACAAAGGTACTTTTCTTGACATTCGATCAGCAAATAAATATTTTCATCATTGGTCGGTATAACTCATAGCATCTATTATATATAGGAATAGGTATACAGATGATCAAGTCTCAATTGTTTGACAGTGTAGTGTATGTAAATAAGTAAAAAATATTATTTTGTGTTAATTTCTGGAGAATATTTAAAACAAAAAATTTTTTGAGTCCCCTCTGCCCTTGGAGGCCACAACTGGCGACTCAACCCCTTGTAGATAAATCAGCCATAGGTATATTCTTTATAGTATTATTTTATTTATCATAGTATTTTACTATACAGGGAAGATCGATTTAAGAAATTCAAAGAAAAGGATATTATCGTATATTTTCAATACATCCAGATTTCAAATATCACAATTTTTCTCGGCAGTGTCAACAACAATTCATTTCTATTCTCGTTGGTTTGTTTCATCATATAACACCCATGTCTTGACAGCTGTTATATAACATTGTACACTTCGCCAATCCGGACGTGATGAATATTTTATGAAATAATTACTAATCTTTATAATTTGTAGAAATCAGTTTTCAACACACATTGTTATTCAGTATTTCAGTATTGACTTTGTTTTCAAGGTGAGGATGTTTTCTCATCGCGTTGTACTGTACTCTGCCACAGTGGTTAAATATTATCAGTAGGTATATTATATTTAAAATAATAAATATTAAATTGATATATGAAAATATAAATTAAGATTTTACAATGTTTGATTATAATTATTTTAGGTTAAATTAACATTTTTTTATTTTAAATGAACTAATAAAGTATTGACTCTATTTATCTATCCAATTTTCTTGTGGAATTAACAAATCTCAGTGTACATAACTGTGCAAAGAATTACTTACCCCGACGTATTTCAGCTATTTTTTTTTTCTTCTTCTTCTTCCTTGTTACTCTTTTCTTACTACCCATTTCGAACTATTCGGAGAACGGTTCAGGAGAGACAGATGTGATATTGTACAGAATATCAATACATGCCCCCACACAGCTCAACTGTTGACAATAATAATTACAATGCTTCGTCAATAAATTTTAAGCCAAATCAAATTTTATTGAGCTGCTCTAAACATATTGAACGTCCCTTGTTTTAACGATATTTACAAGGCGTTTTATTGATCAATAAAATTGTAGGTAAGGTGCGTTTCATATTAATTAATTAAATATAATTCATTGTTAATAAATACATTTTATTTAATATTTTAAAAAATTGGCCCGGCCCTGTCCACCACGCACTTTAGCGGGATCAATTAACAAAGTAAAGTTTTTGTTCTCGCTTTGTGACGTGAGACAATGTAAATAAAGCCGGCGTAATTTGCATTGTCTGTTTGATTTACACCGCGACCGGTTATATCAGGCAAACCAACCAAAACGCTCTAGAAACTTTACATACGACTAATTAAATCAGACAAAAAATTCTCGCAGACACATTTATTATACCACCCCTGTATATGTTTATTTATTTAAGGCATATACAGTGAGTGCAAAAAATATATATATAGTTAATATTAGTGTGTAAGACAGGATGATCCGTTTTATTTAGAATCAAAACTATAACTATTTTAACATCGACCAATATACAACGAACGAATTTGAACAATCAAAAAATAAATAAGTGAAACTAATTTAAAAGATAACTAACTATTTGCAAAAAGAATTTGATTTTATAATATTTAATTTCCTATTAACGCTTTTTCTAATTCCTAATTAAATATTATAAATACCCAAATTCCTTTTGTAAATACCTAATTACTTTTTAAATTTGTTTTCTTATTAATTCCTAATTAGTTATTCAATGTTAAATTTTAGGATACTGTATCCTGATAAAGGGACCATTTTATACAAAGTATTTTATTATTAAAAGTAATGTTACAACAAAGTTTTTATTTTCTATTTAATTTAAATATAAAATTTTGGTTGGACTGTTGTTGTTGGATCTGTGTTAAGACAGGCATTTTATGATTTTTTTTAAATTAATACTCTTGAAATCTTTGACGGTATTTTAAGTTGAACTAAATTTAACTTTGTAATGCACACACGTTGAGTTAATTTAACACGAATATAGTTTCGAGAGGAGCAGTCCCTCTCATCATCAGGTGTAAATTAGTTATAAATTACACCTAATTATGAGGGACTGCTCCTCTCAAAATTGTAGTCGTGTTAAATTAACTCAACGTGTGTGCATTACAAAATTTAATTTAGTTTAAATTAAAATAATCATGTCGCACTACAAAGTAACTGCCATATCAATTAATAATATCTTCGACGTTACATTGAAAAAATCTCGAACGGTGCACTGTGGCGTCGTGATACCTACACAGCTTACTCCGTCTGGAATTTCTTGGTCAACGCGAGTACTTTTCAGCTTGCAACGTTATTTCCTAATTAACCTTCAATAAGGTGGTACGCCATATTGTTTGTTCCATATTTTTCAACAATAAAAAATATTCTTTTTAAAGAACACTTACGGTAAATTCATTTTCATTTTCAACAAATAATTAGCGGTGACTTGATTTGTTTCGACTTTTTTCTTTCTTGGAAGGGTCAATTTTTTCTGTAAAATATGAAATTATTACATACAAATTCTAAATCTCGGATGAAGCCGGTTGGTTGTTATTTATGTTTCTTATTTATTTGACCAAAATATCTTCTTTTTTCCTATGTTAAAACACAAAAAATAGACATTGTATGTTTTTCTGGTTCGTACTGCCCCGCCTCGTATACAGATCGTTGTAATTTGTTTTGGTCTCTTTATAAGTCGTCTGAATTTTATTTCAAGTTCAAATGGCGTTCTTTTGTTTTGTGGAAAATGTCTTTCTATTAATATCCACAATATCATAATAAATCGAACCTCCTACAATACGTTTCACCCACTTTTTAAAGGTTTAGTTTCGTTTCATGAAAACTTTTACTCATAAAGCCTCCGAAAACCATACACATTTATTTTTAAATGTCGTCTAAAATCGACGGCATGCGGCCCTCGCAAAAAGAAAGACTCAGAAGGGAGTGGAGAAAACAACCCTAATGTCAAGGTATATCGGTTAGCGGTCTGCTAGGGCTGGTATTTCCACTGGACTATCTTTAAAGTAGCTTATGTGCGGGGTATAAAAGCATAAGCAGCCATATCCAAAAATAAAATTAAATGTTGCAAAATATGCAGAATGCATAAAATAAAATGAATGCAGTCACCGAGGATTCCCAATTTTGACGGCTTAGGTTAAGGTAAGGTGTGTGTAGTGTATGTGTTCTGGGAAGAAAATGTCCACCCGTTAAAAGACATATTTTTGTATTGGCACGTGACGTATATTGTGTGTGTGTGCGTGCAATTTAATAAAACAACACAAATGCAAAATATTTTTAATACTTCAATTGATTTACTCATATTATCATTAAAATTAATTCTCTACAAATTTTTGTTTGAATTTTGAAACAAATAAGATATATTAAACATTCCATAATTAACAAAAAATACGATCTGCGCCCTTAAGTAAGAGAATACTATCTATTTTAATAAAGACAAGTAAATAATTTAAAACACAATAATTTTCAATGTGAAACATGATTGATCGACACCAATAAATGAGAAGATAGATATTTGAATTGAGTTTATTGATTGTACAATATTTTATACGAGAGGTAGACAAACATAGTAATTATATTCAAGTGTCATATTTATTAGATATCAGATTACGTTTTTTTCGTCAGATGCATCAGGATTCACTCTGATAATTTGATCAGACACAGCGCGCTTTAGATCACAAATTGTAGATATTTTTTTAAATTATGGAATAATTAATATGTAATATATCTAATCTGTCAAAATTCAAACAAAGAAGTTCAATTGTAGAGAATTAATTTCAATGGTAACATGAGTAAATGAATGAAAGTATTAAAAATATTTTGCATTTGTATTGTTTTCTTAAATTGCAATTATAAAAACTGTTTAATTCACATAATTGATCTCTGGTTACATTTTATTTTATTATATTACATATAGTAAACCACATCCAATCACATCTAATTAAAATTTGTAAAAGGTTACCATCCCAACCCTTATACGACTCCTGAACTGTTATTATCTCTTATTCTCAGCGTAACAATCTTATAGAAGTTACACTTCTTTTGGCGCATTCAGGGTAAATTTTTTATTGTAACGGAACTTGCGCACGCTGCATATAGCGGAAATGCGATATCAGAACTAACGACGCCATATTGAATTCTTGTCAGCGTCAGATTCTGCTTACATGCGAGTTCACGAATATTTCGATCGTTTTTTAAGAAAGTTTTCGTTTGCTATAATTATTTTAAATATTCGAGGTTACATTTCTGTAAGTATGAGTTTTAATTTTTTTCATGAAACTCAAATAATCGACAAAGATCAGTGTGGATTTTTACAACTTAGTACTTTGAGTGTCATTAATATATAATGTTGTCTTTATTTTAGTTTTTAAGTGTAACTTTTACCGCACGTGCATGAGTGCACCCACGATTTTTTTTTTAAATTAGTAAGACACAACACCACAGCACAACAAAGACGGGACGGAAAGTTTCTACGAGAAATGTCAAGACATACGTTGAACGTCAAAATCGACAAAATATGTAATGTTATATAAAAGCGGAAAACACACGATTGTTATGATTTGTTGCTATTCTTAGAATAGGGTACGTTGCGTGTGCGATTGGTACCTATACGATTGTAATAGTGGTTGGTAACTGAGATTTTACTGTTGTCTAGTGTACTGATAGTAGCCCGTCACATTACGAAAAATGAGTTACCAGTCATCGATACAATCGGATCAGAGAACCTTTCCCGTCACTTGAAAGAGTACGGGCATTATCCTCGGCTTTACCCAACCGAGTTTCTCCAGGGTATGCTTGGCTATTTTTATCGATTGTTGCGCGGTATGATCGAAAATCCTGAAACTATGCTCTTTGTATGTTCCTGATTATTACATTAGACGGCGCCGGCGTCAGCATAGATTGTTTCACATTCCACTATATAGGACCTACCTGCTAATGTTGGGAGCTACTGCTATGTACTGAACAATATCACCCTGGACATTGATTTGTTCCATGTCTCTGACAGTGTTTTCCGAAGCAGGATTCTCCTACACCTTTGTATATGTTTAATATTTATTTTTGTTGTTTATATATTATTATTAAATTTATATTTGTAATGTAAATGTGATATAAAAAAAATGAAACTGAAAATCACTATTGTTCGATTTTCCAATATTTTCACACTCATGACGCGTGTATGTGTATGAGATGTCTCAATGGTTACCGCGTGTATTTTGTACGCAGAGAAGAAAGCCGTAACTGATATATATGGACCGACCTTTATCGATAAATTTCTCAGATAATGTTCACGTACCACTACCGCTTATCTTATGCATTATTTTATGCACTGATCTTAATTTTTTCACGTTTCTATATTTTGTCTTTATAATTATCTTGTATGATTTTATGACATTACCACATGATTTTTTATGCAGTTAATAGATGCAACTCCTCTCCGAATCAAACAGATTCTCTTTTAGAAATAGACTATTTATTTTTTCGTGTTAAACTTATGAAAGACTTCATAATAATATATATATGTGGATTTCAATAAGAGTTCATAATTTCGAGAGTACTAATTTTTGGAAGAATTTATGTATATATTCATGTACAATAATAAAAACCCCAGAAATAAAATGTAATTTTCTACAGTGATTGAATTATTGACTGTCAAATGTTTTTTCGCAACCCTAGCAGAGCAGTACAGTAGCCGGCAAACATCTTGAAATTTTACGGCGTAGTGGGGGGAAGTTTGCGCATGCACCATTCCACCAACAAGACCCAAATTTTGTCTTCTGCGCATTCCCTCACTACGCTAAAAAATTTCAAGAAGTTTGACGGCAACTGTACTTCGTCATCGATATACTCGGTGCCTCGCGGCTAGTAGCAAAAACATCGGGGAAGTGCTCTTCACTCAATAGAACATATTCTTTGCGCTTTGGGCGAAATATCGAAAGTTACGAAGATAAGCGGCAACAAAGTTTGCACTTTTTTTCAATATTTTTAACTTATTCTCTGTAAAACATTGGACTATCACTACGATAACTTATATCGAATATTATAAATTCATTCACTTTGATACAAGTCAAATAAAATGATTTAACCTTACAAGATTCTTCTTGTAAGGTTAAATCATTTTATTATCTTTTTATTTGATTCGTATTATGGCGAATGAATTTTTAATATTCTATATAAGTTGGTGCACTGATAGTTCAACATGTTACAATACATGTTGTTAGAAAATACGTCAGAAATATTGAAAAAAAATGCAAACTTCCACATCGCTCATCTCCCTAACTGTTGACTCAAAGTGTAAATAATATTTTTATTCCCGACCCGGCCCTTGAAGACAACTACTATCGTCATTTTTCCGTTCAGTTATAATCTTATCGCTTTTACATTGAAGTTTTTTTCAATAAGTTTGTGATAAATCGTCAACTTAAATATGTATCGATGTAGTTCATTTTTGGAATTAATCTTGATTTTAATCGATACGCACAAAACTTTGTTCGTTTTTCCTATCAAAATAAAATTATTGTAACTACCAAGCAATCTACTTTGCTAGACACATTTATCAAATGATTAAAAAACGTCAAGTACCATTATACATAACTGCGACAAAGTCTAGCGGCAGATTCAGGATTTCAATAAATAAAGTGGTTTATGTCTTGGCTATTTTTTTAACTGGCCACACGAGTTACTTACGTTAATCGCGTTTAATAATTGAGAAATTTTGTCTATTCACGTGTCGTTGACCGGTTGTCAGTTTTTATTTTACTTGCGTGTCGGATAATCTTATTTCATTCACGTTGGTTGCAATGTTTTGATATATTTGTCAAAGTAACTTTAAATGTAAAATCATCAATAACAGTAGTTCATTTGCAGGCCTGCCGTACAATTTGTATGGGGAACTCAACCGATGATTGATTTCAATCAATGCGACAATGCTGGACAATTTGTCATCGTCCATTTATGACAGTACCCGTCCCCTGCAAACATTCTAATGGTGAAACCAATTAGCCACCGTATAATAGGAAGGTCGGAAGACAAGTCGGCTCTTTAACGAGGTCCGAAGATCCACTGCGCAAACCGGACACGATGGGATGAAACTCGTGCAAATGGATTCGAGTATTCGTACACCAAAGTCGTGTTTAAAGCCATGTATTCACTAGGGGACAAATCGCGAAACATTCCGCTCGGCATGTCGCATCAACATCTACGCTCATGTTTCGGGGACAATGACGCGGTCATTTGACGTGTACACACCGGGACTCGCATATCTTGTCGCGGAAATGTCATGAGGTTACGATAACAGCTGCGGTATCTCATTTGGCGAAAACGGGGTTCAGCGCAATTCGAAATGTTTTTTTGGGTCGCAATTTCAAATTAACGAGGTTTTACTGTAGTAAATTGAATATTATTAAAAACAAGGTCCTTTTTGCAAATAATTATTGTTTTCCAGACGTCGCAGAAATATATCGCCCTATGAGGTTATATGATAGCCACGTATCTGTTTATGTTAATGAGTTTATCGAAAAGTAAGAGGAGAAAAAAGGGGAGAATGCGAAATTATTTACTGCAAAGAGAAAGAAGGACGGACATTCTATGCGATCTTCGATCGATACAGCTCGATGAGTTCAAGAACGATTTCGTTCCCCGCATTGTCATCTTGACAGATACAGCGCATGCGTATTCACTTGTAAACATACCACGTGGTACTGACGCTCCGCGGAATGTTGCGGTGAGTACGCTCGGGTGCCGTGCGCATGGCAACGTTGCCACGGCACGTAGAAATGCCGCGCTATGTTGTGCGCGAGGTCGCGGAACAGTGCACGACGTTGCAACGTCACGTAGACTCTATGCCGCGCGTGCTGTTGAGGGACAATTTGTCCCCTAGTGAATACATGGCTTAATACTTTTTTTATTCGGACATCCAACAGGGAGACATAATTGCTTGGTAGGACAAAATACAGAAAAAATTAAAGGATGACACAGATAGATGTAATTATTATAGACAAGTCAATTTGATATGAATGACAGATCAAACATTTTTTCAGTTTCCTTCAAGTGATTTTCCTAATTTAACTTTATCATAAACATAAAAGGGTTCGAAATGTATATAATTCATATGGGCAGGGAGGGGGACGAGTTTCTAGTATCTGCCTCACCATATGACGATACTTTTCATATTTTAAAAATATGTATTGAATTCAAAAGGTTATATAATCGGAGCATATGCGTGGGATGGGAGAGGATTTCCTATTATTGGTATGATAAGTTGGAAGAGAAAAGAGGTACTCCTGTCTGGTAGGTCGGAGTGCGACATGGAAAGATAGCAAGCTGGTGATTTCAGAAGAATCAATAATGTTATGAATTATTTGGAAAAGGAAGAATTGATCAGCCAATATTCGCCTGTTCGCCTGTTTTATATATAATTTATTTATTTAATACACGATACAACGTACCATTAAAAAACAATGTATATAATGATGTTTAGATTGATAGGTAATAATAAAAAAGGAGATAAGGTATAATTCTATCAAAAACAATTAATAAAGTGATATATAAAGAAAAATAAAACATTAAGTGAATAAAATAAAGTATAACAAAATTACATCAAATGAAATAATCAAATATGAAAGTCAACAATCAATAAAACTACAACAAATTAAAATAATTATGTCTGAAATTCAAGAAGCAACAAAATTACAACAAAATGAAATAATTGTGAACAAATCAAATGTGAAACTCAAGAAGCAATAAAAATGACAGTAAAATAAAATGAAATGTAAAATTCAAAAATTTAAGAACAAAAGATAGACATGATATAATTAATAATTCAACAATATTTTTATATGTAGGTACATTGTACTGAGAACATAGTTGCTGGATTTTGTCCTCAGAGGAATGATTAATTAATTAAGCCAAATTAATGTCTCACAGAGATGAAACTATTTATATGAGAAACATCTATAGAAGTCCTTTTCTAGAATAACCCAGGTCTTACGACCCGTATGAGCTGGCTTAAGTGATCACCCTACACAATGCAACGTTCACCAATTCCATCGTAAGAAAGCTTAATTAAACTCAAAGCAAAACAAGCGGTTCATAACGGAGTTCTGGCTCCAACTCTAATGTTTGGAAGTGAAGCCTGGAATTGATAAAAAGGAATGAAAGTAAACTAAATTCAGTGGAATTGCGATCGCCAAGTGTGGAAAATCTTTGATCGATATTGTGAGGAATGCATAAATTAGAGGTGAATGTATTGCTGAATTTAACGTGGTAGATAGAATAAAGAAAGGATCGCTGAGATGGTTTGGCCATGTGGAACATTCGAGCGAGGAAATGATGTTTAAGAAAAAATATGAGGCGGGCGTTGAAGGCAGCAAGGACAGAGGGCGTCCACGAAAGACCTGGCGTATGGAGGATGGCTCTGTTAAAAGCTTCATCAACCGTAGAGCGTGGATGACAAGACATATGAATGTAACCGAAGCAAAAGTGGTGTGCGAAGATAGAAAAATGTGGCGTTCCTTATCCGTATCCTTTCTGCCTACGCCTGCAGGAAAACGGCGAGATGATTACTTTTATTTATGAGATTTTCGACTAGAGACCATCTCTGGAGATACGAATTTTGCTCCCGCGGCATTCTCTGGAGATAAATTTCAACTTTCATATCCGCGAGTATACACATCACGTCTCGTTGTACGTCAAATATCAGTCACAGTCACAGACCACTGACATTCCGTTTGTCAGTTGGTTGAATAATAAAAATAATAAAAATTTGTATCACGGTTCAAATTGACGTTTGCGCGCACATGCCGAGTCTGTCAGAATGAACGCCATGTATCCGCTTGTGCATTTCAAAAAAAATATGTGCATCCGGTATTATCCGGCATTGCTCTCACCCCAGATTTCTGAAACATACACGTTACTTTATAATGTATCCATAAGATGTAAATTATCAATTCATTAAAATACAACCTAGGTACTCATTTTTTAAATGCCCAAAGTCGGCCAATCTCTGATGACTCCGGCTCTACAGTCCTGGTATTGATCCTACTGGGTGTACTCATGTATTGGTCATTCATGCATTCTCGCTACATGTCCCGCAGCCTCCTTTCTTTCACTTTTCTCAGGATATCCGGGGTGTCACTCTGATCCTGAAGAAATTGGGACATCTTAGATAGGAACACCGTACCGTTCGCCAGACGATTATTTATATATTGAATAGGGATGCATCGATACACACTTTTGCCAATACGATACCGATATTTATAAAAAAAAGTAACGACGATGTCGATTGTCGATGTCGGCAATGACGATTTCAAAAGGTGTAAAAAATTGTGGGTTTAGACTAGAAACAAACGAAATTACTTGATAATATATTTTTTA
The DNA here is from genome assembly GCA_016648135.1 of Agrypnia vestita. Classification (NCBI taxonomy): domain Eukaryota; kingdom Metazoa; phylum Arthropoda; class Insecta; order Trichoptera; family Phryganeidae; genus Agrypnia; species Agrypnia vestita. The sequence goes on along the minus strand of JADDOH010017125.1, from coordinate 25,118 downwards.
GAATGTTTACTTCATAATGGAATTTAAAAAATTGTAACTTAACAGAACTTAACGTTCAGATTATTATATGAGTAGCTTATTGGTGTAGTGGTCATGACGCTCACCTAGTGATCTGGTGGTCGGTGGTTCGAGCCCCATTCCACGACACCAGCAATTTAGTCCTATTTTATTATCTCAGGCTTTTGGCTTAGTTTGAGAATAGTAAGAATATTGATGCAACATGTATTCCATGTTCGGAATGAATGTGTTCCATGTATTCATAAAACACGTATTCCATGTTGACGAACCGCGAGGATTCCCCGGGCGTAGGTGAACTGTGCCGCGTTTAAACATGAACGAATCAAGCGGGAGGATGGCGCGTTTACACATGGATTATCTATAGTGCGAAATTCAAAATGTATCGGTGTATCGGCAAATTAATATCACAGTATACTAAGAACAGTAATACGTCTTCATACAAAGTGGCCGCTACCCATTAGAATGTGTGCGTGCGTGCTCGGCGCCGTGTACGCACGCACTGTGACGCACACATTGACATAGAATATGGGGGCACAAGGCGGCGGCAGTAAGGGCCGTGCCTTCGGTGCCATTCGCGCTCGCAGCCGCCGCTTTAGAAAAAAAATGCGCTTCCTGAAAAAAATGCCTTTTTTATGTTTGTGGTGCTTTACTAAAAAGGTGTGTTGATTATCACAAAGACTGTGAGTTTTTAAAAGTCTACGTTGATGTTAATCAGCATTCTTGCAATTTAAGTGCAGAAACTAGGTACACTAATTACAGAAATTTTCGGGTTTCGTGTCTACCTTACGCGTCGGAATCTCAGACGCTACGAGTTAAAAGAAAGGGAGTAAAAATAAAGTGACAACCCTAGCGTCAATGCAAGAGTAGGCTAATAACTCGCCGACAGGCCGGAGATAAACTACTGTCTGGGCATACTGTGTTAATATCGCCGATTCCGATATATCGGTATCGGATGCATCCCTAATATTGAATTATTTTATTATAAACCAAGAACCAGCGACCGCCAGACTTACATTATAGTATCAAACCTGAAATATTTTCTCTATATGAATACTGTAGTAGGTAAGAAGGTTTGGATATTATGACATTTGAGGATTTTTCAGACAATCGGATACAAAAAAATTTGTCTCCCTACTCTATTAGGTATAAGCGAGCACGTGGTTTACTTCGTCAAAAGCGTGACAGACGTGCAAACAGCGAGATGATTTTTGAAATTGTGTAAACATCGTCATTGGTGTCAAACCGCATACTTACACGCGTAACTTGAGTGATTTTGTGTTTAATGACCGAGTTAACCTAAAATGAATATGAAAATCTTTTGTTTATGATTTTTTTTCGTAAATTTCAATTCTCGGATCGCAATGGCATCTCGGTCGGCTGACCTTTATTTTATCTCGTTTGGGTTGAAGCTAAAACATAAATATTAACACCTATTTGTAAATGTGGAAAGACGATTAAAATAAACGGTGCGTTTATCACACCACCGCAGGAAAAGAGTATGTCTTTCCGATACGATAAAAATATTCATAAATGTGACTAATTTAATTAATTTTTTTTTAAATTCCCGCGTGACAGGCGGCGATACTAACCACCGCACTACCGACGGACAAAAATTAGACGTGAATTATACGTTTATAAATATCTTGTGAAGTTTATTAAGCTAAATTTTTTGAAATAAAATTCTATATTTGTGTTAAAATTTGCTGTTAAGAATATACAAATATTGAACTAAATCAAAATTTAAATCAATGTATTAATACTAACGTTAAGCATTGTATACTTATATGACAATTTTACGCAACACTGTCTAAGAGGGACTAGCAAGATGGTAGAGCTCGCTTGCAATTTTTTTATTTCAATTGGGTTATGAAGACGCGTGATAACTTTTAATAATTGAATTTTTTACATAAAAAGAAAATTTTAATAAAGGAATAACTAGTTAGTTTGCCACCAATTCTACCCCAAAAACAACCCGTTTTCGTAAAAATCTACGCTTTAAACGAACTTTTACTATAAACCAAGTTGATACAACCGGTAGTTCTCTGACAAACTTTCCTTTTACTGGATTAAGCATCCATTATTGCTTCTTTGGCAATGAACATAGAATTTTTTTATAATTTAAACTTCTCCATTATTCTCTCGTAAGTGATGGATCATTAAAATTCTTTTAAATGGCAATCTATGGTTGTTATTCGTCATTTTTTTAACAGGATAATGAATATCTCTTTATTTTTTGTAGGTACTCGCATAATAACTTTTTCGCATTTGGCATACAGAAAGAATTATGGCAATATATTTTGTGTATTTATTATTTACCCACACGAATTTTGTAAAATTACTTCCTCTCTACATTAAGAAGTTTCTGTACACTTAGAAATAATACAAAAGTGAAATCAGTATCAATTTATTTTAAATGATTATTTGTTAGTTTGAATTAGTGGTGTGATGACTACTTTATAACAAAAAAAAACAGTGTGTTGTATAGCTGGGATGTTCTTTGCGTATTTTGGCTTCGTGGCTCGTGCGCTTAATCGCTTTGTAGAATACATATGTAATTTTATTTTTACATTGCATTTAAAAAATATAGGGTGTACAACAAAAAACAGGGTGTAACAGAGCTAGTCCATAATATTTTACAGGTAGATTACTACCTAAATTATGAATCTAAAATGTTTGAGTAACAATATTTTAATATCATTGGTTATGGAGATCAGCTTCTTTTTCTTTCGTCTTTTCTGTAAACCGTTGGATTTTGTTTGTAGGAACTTATATTGAATATTTAAAATACACTTGCTACAATGCAAGTCAAATAAAAATTATTTAAACTTTGCAAAAAATCTTTTCTAATTTCATTTCACTAGTATTAAAAGCAAATAAATTTTTAATATTCAACATGAGTTACTTGAATGATAGCTCATCGTTTTACAGATGATAAATTAAAAAATATTGATAAAAATGCATTGCTTATCTCCAAAACTATTGATATTAGAACATTATGGCTTGAATATTTTCGACTCATAGTTTAGACAGGAACCTACTTGTAAAATGTTGTGTTACACCCTTTATTCTTCATCTTTGAAAGTACTATTATTTTATTCTTGGTACTTATTCGTGATTATAAATGGCTTTATAGACACCGAGGGCGACACATCCAGCGTGGAGGGCGGATGCGGTACCGGGGGTCCTGGGGGCGCGGGGGGCGAGGGCCGTGGCGTGGCCGAGCTGCTGCTGCCGCAGTACGCCCTGCTGACCGGCGGCCGTTCCAAGGATGGCTGCCCCCTCATCACCTTCCCGGACCACTCCAACTTTCACGGCCTGATGCCGCACGAATACCAAAGATTGCTTCTGTACCTTACCTCAGTACCCTCGTAAGTTTCATCTCGAAATTAATGTCATACTGTCCAATATTCTGTTGCATGCCTAAGAATATGATAAAAACTTATTTATTTTATATCCAGCATAAATAAGTTTCTACACAACAGATATATTTTTTTATAGGTACGATGGTTGTGCTACAGAAAACAAATATTCATTTTATATCCATCATAATAATTTCTTTTTCATAATGACTGTATTTTTTTAGGCATCATTTTTTTTCCTTGTAGGAACATTTAGCCATTTAACAACAATAAGTCACCAAGCAGTAAAAGTAGTAATCATTTAAATGCACCAAGTTTTTCATCTTTCTCTTCTCTTCAACTCTCATCATTTTCATCTCTCACAAATGACAAATCAAAAGTACATTATTTATCTCTTGACCAATTCGTAAGTGCCATTGCATATGTTTGTTCTAACTACTACTAAAAAGAGGGTACCTATTTATTTTATTCTCGCATTCTTTTAAAATGCTTATTCAGAATAATACCTCAATCTGAGATGCATCATGTTTTTTTATATATTCATTTATTTTTTTCAATTTTTTATAACGTAAAGTATTTACGAACAATAGGTTTTAATGGTCAGTCGTTAGGGACCAAATATTGTGACTTAAATACTTAAGAATATTGCACGCCCCATGTTTGGAAGAACAATGCCACTTGTATAGGTACTTTATGTATTGAATTAATGTAATTGAATTTATCATTGCTTGTTATTTATACACACAATATAATTGTTTTTACTCTTTATTAAATTGTCCTTGCCAATGATAATCGATATGTAGATTTTGATTGCTTCAAGACATCTATCTAAGTATTACATTTATGTTATGTCGTTTAGTAAATTGAAATGTTTTATTAAAATTTATATGTACTGCTTTTTCTCATACTTTATCTTGTTAAATTGTTCATATTTCAGTTAATTTATAGCTGCAATATACCTAATTGATTATTCATTTAAGACCCAGTATTCTAATATACCCATCAATTTCTTTTGGCTTTTCATAGATTTATAAATTGTTTATTATAACTTTTGTTGTCATTTTCTTGTGACCTTTCAAAGAAAAAATGTATTAAGTGCAGTATGCTTAGTGTAAATGCAGAATTTTATCTTTATTATTTTAGTACCATTTTTTTGTCTTTGTTTTAAAAAGTGTATATTGTAAATATTTAACCAAAAGTATAAATATTTTCAATATAATTTATGCAGATGTGATTGCACATAAAATTAGGAATTCCGTTTAAACCATTTGTAATACAAAAGGATAGAATGCAAAATGCATGAATACATGAACCATTTAAAATAAATGGTCAGTATTATAAACACAGCATACAACTATTGAATTCATATAAACAATATTATTTATATACCGATAGTAAAGTTTTTTTAGTAATATAAATTATTTAGTAAAAGTGTTTCTCTGCAAAAAAAAATTCCAAGGACGTAATATAAAATGTTTTATCTTTTTCTTTCAGTTTACAAGAGGCTGATTTGGGCTTCCATTTAATTATAGATAGACGCAAGGACCGCTGGAACTCAGTTAAAACTGTACTTATTAGGATATCGGTAAATATTTTTAAAATTTATAATATTTTTAAAATAATTCATCTTCACTAGAAATATAAGTTTTCTTTTAATTTTTGTATTTATCTTTTGATTTTTTATATGCCCGCTACGTTTTTTTACATTTACTACCATTATCTTTGCTTACAACTTTCATTTTGAGATTTGCATTTTTTATTTTGTAACTTGTTTTACCCACTATCTTTTTGTTTTCACTTTCACTATAATACTAGGTCTAACCCGTTAAAACTGATGGTATTTATACATGTCGGTTCCTAAAGAAAAAGTATTTATTTACTTATTAAAAAAAAAAAGAAAGAAAAAAGTTTTTATGTTGTAAAGAAGTTACGAACATTACACAAAGTTACGACGGACGGAAAGACAACAAAATTATTATAATTGGGATTTTTATATAAATGTCCGATTGTAAATATTCAAAATATAAATGTATGTACACATGTATTTCAAAAGCTCAAAAGAATGTTGATTCCTTCCTGGGTTTCATTCAATCCACGGGATTGGTTTGCAGCAAAGTACATCTCCTTCTCCATTCTGCTCGGTCTCCAGTGATTCTCTTCAGCTCTGTGTAGGAGGCACAATTCATATCTTGGCACACATGCTCAAGATATTCACGGCGGGGACGGGGGCGCCCTCTGGCAATCTTTCCCTCTACCATTTCTTCCAGCATGGTTTTGAGCAGATTTTCATGGCGTAAAATATGCCCCATCCATTTTGCAAGCCTTTTCGAGATGGTATTCATTATGTGCCCGGTTTCATCTATCCTGCTGAGAACCTATTTGTAATGTGGTCTCTCCAGGAAATTCCTAGTGCGCGTCTGTAGGTCCACATTTCTAAGGCTTCTAGTCGTTTTTTTCTCTGTCGCCAATGCACCATGTCAAACATCCATACAGCAAAATACTCCACACATAAGTTTTTATTAATTGCTTGCAGAGCTTTAGGTCTATATTATTGGATTCGAAAATCTTTGATTTTTGTTAATTAAAAAAGTAAATAGATCATTATCATTAAAGTTTTGTAATTAACTAGTAACATATTCAACTTTGGGTACATAGCCTGAGCGGAAATTATTTGGAGATTTGTACAGACACTAGCGAATAGTTCAAATATGTATATAGGATTTTGAATAATTTGTAAATTTATCAAAAATTAAGGTTTAAACACTCATCCTATTTAAATTGTGTTTCCTTTCAATATAAATATAAAAAATAGGTATTTGCGTCTTAAAAAAACTTAAATCGCTTTATTATTTTTTCATGCATTTGTAACACCGTTATTTAATTCATATCACCATCTTTTCTAGGAATATTTTCCCGGAATGATACACGCCGTGTACGTGTTGAGACCAGCTGGATTTTTACAAAAGGCTTTGTCGGAAGTCAGCAGTAAATTATTCAAGGAAGAATTCAAGTTCAAAGTCATAGTCTGCTCTGCCATAGATGAATTGTACGATTATATAGACAAGTCACAGCTCACTTCTGATCTCGGTGGAGATCTACCTTACTCACATTCTGAATGGATTCAGCAAAGAATCGTAAGTTTTTTAATTATAATTTATTGATGTCCAACCAAAAGTAGATAACTATTTTGAATTTTAAAATGTGAATATTAAATAATTCAATGGACGAGTAACTACTTTGAATAAGTCTGCTGTATTGATGAAGCCTTGATCATGCATAAGTACATAAAACAATATATTCTAACCCTGATGGAATGATGTTTTTTAGTCTTAAAACAAGTTTACGACCCTACTTACATATATGATTCTCATCCTCCTATTCCCTATATCTTTCCCAAATTTAAGATTGATGTATAATAAAGTGTAGATTCTAAAGTCAAATGATTTTTGTACATAAAATATTTTTTCATTGCTTTAAGCAATTGATTAGATATTTTTTAAATCTATTGACTTTTAGTTCACAGATACAGTGAAACCTTGGATTGCGAGTAACTTGGTCTGCTAGTGTTTTGCAAAATGAGCAAAAAATGTTATTAACTTTTGATTTGATAAACGAGTAGGGTCTTGTTATACAAATATAACCTTTCTCCGCCGAATGTCACGTGGTCGCAGCTGATCCAATGGTTCTTCTCTAGCTTCCTTTCACGTATGGTAAATTGTTAATATAAGTACCATCCGAATAAGGCTGTACCAATGCGAGCGATGAATCTGTCATATTTCTGCGAAATCCTCGAAAGAGGCAAAAGCAAAGTTCCTTATCAAAACCGCCTACATAATGTAAAATTATGAGAAAGGGGAATATTGAATAAAAAATATATAAAAAGTTAATTGTCATTAATCTTTTTTATGTGAATATTTTTGATTAAATAAAATCAAAATTACTTTGTTTTAACCACTTTAATAGATAAATATCAACATCGTCCTCGAAACATGTTGATATTAATTTATTAAAGTGAAGTAAACAAAGTTATTCTGATTTTATTTAATTAAATTAATATGTCGCCACAAAGTGTTAATTATCCTTCTTTCAGAAAAACTACTCTTCTTCGAAAAATTAAAAAAATATATATATCTTAGTGTCCATTATTTCTTATGGAGAAATTTGCCTTCATATACATGTGCTCTGGATTACGAAAAGGTTTTTGAAACAAATTATTCTCGCAATCCAAAGTTTAACTGTAGGTATGTAGGTAGGTATATTCCAAAGCGGCAGTTTTAATTTGACTGATTTTATTATGAAAAAAGTGAATGAAGAAATGTGTGATTTTTATCAGTTGGCATGTACAAATATCGTATTGTATTGATGAGTTTATTTAACATTTTAAAATTGTTTTCCCAGATGATGATTATGCTGAATCCTGTACTACTTGAAAATTCCGATGATCCCGTACCATTCATTTTGACTCCTTACATTCCACCCACCGGAGCTCCTCAAGATTCCATTCTGAGTCTGAATACCTCTTCCGATCCTGATCTGTCCGCTGTAGTTCCTGAGAGTCCTCCTTCAGAATGTTCCTCACTTTTAGATTCATCTCCAACTCCACATAGAACTTCTTTGGGCTTGAGCTTAGATAATATGTTTTCTGAACTCCTAACAAAATTTAATTGATTCAATATTATTTTTTTGTTTTTTATTATAGTTTATTTTAAAAATAATAATGCCGTGTGAAGTCATAATATATTTTCAAAACAAAAATAATTACGTAACTATTTCCTTTTAATTTGAGATACGTATTTCTTTCTGAGTAAAGCAATAAAAAATAATATCTTACATGTGAACAAAATTTAAAGAATTCATTCAGAAAGCTCTCATATTACAGATGCACTATAATAAAATATAAAGAATAATATCTAAGAAATTCATGGAAGTACAAAAGCAATGCAGAAAATCTATCAGGAAAAATGTGCACTTATAAATACAAAAAAAAAACTTTTTTGTTACATAAAAGAAGGCTTTAATAATTAATATTAAAACAAGTATATATGTAATGAACCATAAATGTTATAATAGCACAAAGTCATTCCAAATTTATGAATAGATTGTTAAAATTTTCATTTTCTCAGTAGAAACTTTTATCTGTGTTTATTTGGTACCTATTTATGGACTTATGATTCTTAAGTGGTATTCACAATTTTGAAATTTTCAAATTCAATTTTGTTTTTTCAAAATAATTTATTTTATTATTATATGATAATAGAATCGCAAATCATTATATATTGTCGCAAATATCTGAAATTTAGATTGACAATAGTAATAGAGAAAAAGTGTGGACAATAAGTAAAGTCAATCTGTAATTGAGTCCCAACGAGATCAATGAAGACCGATGAAGAAAGGCTAACACAAAATGAAACTCGCAGACAGTTGCAGCTGATCATTGGAATAGAATGCCCAAATGGAACAAAATTCTTAAGCTCGACAATGGCAAGAAAAAGTACAATGGACATGTGGTATAAGCCAGAGTTGAAGATTCTATTACCGTCTATTATAACATTTATCTTTGAGGTGTGAATTGCAATTCTTGAAATGTAGAAGCCTTTACATATAAGCTAACACACATCCAAGCCTTTACTTTTGTTTAGTATCTTAACAAAAACAATAAATTATTAAACACATATGAAGACATGATTTATGAGTACGGATTCCAACACCTTATTATTAAAGAGGGACAAAATTATAAAAGGAAAAAACGTCCAGAGTTACATAGACCACACTGTGGCGGCAAACCATAAAGGCACGATACGTTAAAAATACAATACTGGTTTTTACATACTCAAAATATCGTGTGTATTATTTAAATGATAAAAAAGTGGGAATAATATATATAGAGTTCAAAAACGTATTCGACACACTGAAACATAAGACTTTGCGGACAGTAATAGATGAAGTGGAATATGAGGACCACTAAAAAATGGCTAAAAAATTACATGACAAACACAAAACTTACACTTTGTTGGGTTGAAATAACAAATCCGTTCTTCAAAAAAACCCATAGAAATCGTCGGTTTTAAAAAGATAGATGCTTGTCTTTTTGTTCAAGATATTCAAAACTTACAATGGCAGATTTTTTTAATGACGTTTCTGATAATAAATGTGTTTCGGGCCGCATATAAAAGCTTGGCAGGCCACAGGTTGAGTATGGCTGTTCTAGAATCTAGGTAGTTGGGGGGAGAAGCTATTTATTAATGCACCCACAACAAAGGAAGTATGTAACTAGGAATTTTAAAATGTGATTAAGTTATGTTACGTCTTTAAAAATATCAATAATTTTCATAATTTATCAGTGAGTTTGTGTGAGCTCTAATTAAATGTACCTTAAAACATAATTAACCATTTATTTATTTATTTGTGTTAAGTATGTATTTATCAAATTAGAATCAATGAGCCGATAAATTAATCACATTAAAATCTTTTTTCTAATATTATAAAATATGTTAGTCTAGAACCATCTATCAGCTTCAATAATGATCTGTCAATGGTCTGTTTGTTAAAAAATAAAATAAAATCATCATTTATATTTCTATTAATAAAATTACATATATCTGTCACTCAATATTTGTTTTATTACTTGGTGTTCTTTTTTAAATATTTAATGTTAAATCCATAAACATAATATGTAATACTCCTATATTGCTATCGCCGATAAGTGGAGGTGTCACGGACTAAGCGGGGCAGAAAATGCTTATTTTATCTCATTGCTGTCACTTGACCTGTTGTGCGCAAGCGTCGTGACTCTCATTTATCCCATGTGGCGGCGCTGATTGAATATAAATTGACGCTAATTCTTGGACATACGCATAAGACTAAAAGTGACACCGGTATGGGTTAGATGAACATATATTTCTGCACTGTACTGATTTCGCCTATTTCCAGACCCTGCTAGCAATATAGGAGTATTATGTATATGGTTAAATCAATATTTACATTTTCCAGTATTTAGCAATGTAGCTTCGTATCCCCATACAATAAATGGCTTGCAAACTATTTAATTCACAAGAGAAAGACGACGCGCATGAATGCATCTGTTATAACTGGTGGATGCTAATTTACTCTTGTCCCAGACTTCTGTGGCATGCACATACATTACTTTACAACACATTTTACCAATTTTTAAAAATTTGGACTAGTTGAATTAAATTTCGGCTTCGCTTAATGCAAGATTCTAGTTTGGGCGCTCGAAAAAAATGCTATTTTTATAATTTTTTTATGAGATTATGAATAAACATACTGATGTAAGGTTTATTGGGCTTGATAAATACACTATTGAAATACCTTAAAAATAATTATTATATATTTTATGCACTTTTAACATACAAAGACACCATTTGAATACATCTCGATTAGTAGGTGGGTCTGTGCTGGTGTTGAAATTTCAAAAATGGACCATCTAAAACAGAAACATTTTGAATTTTTAGATACAATATATTACTAGTAACCGACTGAACTAGAATTTTTTAATTTGCATGCAAAAAAATAACAAAATGGCAGAAAATGAATGAAAAAATATTGTAAAAAACAGTAAAAATCTAATTTTTTAAATAATTCTAGTTCAGTCAGTAGCTAGTGATGTATTGAACCCAAAAATTAAAAAAAAAAATCTGTTTTAGATTGCCATTTTTGAAATTTCAACACCAGCGCAGACCCACCTACTAATCAAGGAGTTGTATTCAAATGTGTTTCTGTATGTTAAAAGTGCATAAAATATATTTAAAAAAATTAATGTATTACAAGAGTGTATTTATTAAGCCTAACAAACCCTCCATCAATATCTTTATTCATAATCTCACAAAAAATTCATAAAAATAGCCATATTTTCATGCACCTAAAGTAGAATCCTGCCTTAAAATACCATAAATCAGCTACTCCAACTTCACAGGTCTAAGAAACATCTTCCTAGGCCTGTGAAGAATCGTTACATTTAATATTTTTGACAATTAGTGGTGGCTCCTTTGCATTGAGTTTATAGTTTATGGAGATCACATGAAACGTTACCTTTGCAGGCATTGGAGAAATTTTCTGGTCTTATGCGAGATGTATCTACTCATCTGGATTTCTTCATGCGTGACATTGTAGACTGTGATTTAGGAAATGATCCAGAACAGACAAGAGAACTATTGCATTCCCAAGGCTCCAAGTATGATATAACAATTTTTTTAAATATACCTAGTCTGTTCTTATACCAAACTAAAGATTGATTTCAAAACATCAAAAAGATGGATGATCGACCCGAATGAATTTCTTTTGTTTGAAGTTTATATATGTAGTATGAAAACATAAAACTCCTTTCCAATGAAAATGCACTGATGATTTTTGATAGAATTCTGATCTATATCTTTATCTTGTTTAAAAGATGGCTGAGTGATTTAAAAATTTAGTATCTTTTAGTAATTGTAGACTAAAATTTTGGAAAAACATCTTCCATATATGCATTGATGTTATAGGTTATATGTTAATAGGTTAAGGAGATTAACAATAAATGTCATCTTTCAATAATTTTTATTGTTAAATCTCCTATTTGTCGACATATTGAACTGTAGAAGTACTTATATAAAATAACTGACAAATAGATTATGATTGAAATATAAACATATTGTTGATATAAACATGTTGAAACAAACAAAAATAAACATATAAACTAAATAATAGTTAATCTCCTTTTTATTGACATATTAAACTGTGGAAGAACATAAAACAACTGACAAACAGGTTATGATTGAAATATAAACACATTGTTGTAAGGTTATTTACAGATAAGATTGAGAATCCTATTATTTAGTTCTGAATCCAAGTTGTGCATAGTATTCAAATATGCTAATATTGAATTATTTTTAGATATTTATCTTTGAAGGAAGAAATTTTATCAGCTGCTAGCCATGGCGAGCAGATCCTCGGAGAAATGAAAAAGGAAAGCCAACCTGAGAATGCCATCGGTCATATAGCTGCTGTTGAAAGGTTTGTTAAATATATTGTATAAGTATTAGTTTATTCAATAGATTTTCCCAATGTTATATTAACTCTTACGCACTGGAGCTTTGAAGACAAACTAGGTGCACTATAGTTAGGCACGAGTAATGTAGTTTTCTGAGGGAAAATTTTTAAATCCTTAATGTATATATTAATAATTATATTAATTATATTACTTAATTATATTTATTTTTACTTCTTTATCATAATATTTAAAGTAATTATATAGTATTCTTAAAACTGCTATATAATTAGTTCTAATAATAATAAAGTATTTTTATATGTTCATACTTATTATTTAAATATTTCGCATGTTTAAGGAAAATCATTACATATTTATTTTAAATGTACGTTAATCGTATACGTAATGATAAAATACTTACAAATGTATATTCATATTGAAGGCTTTAAGTACATTATATTAATGTGAAAATCAATTTCAGATTATTAGTACAGTTGGAAGAAACTGAACGGCAGTTTGATGAATTTTGGCAAAGACATTCTTCAAAATTAAATCACTGGTTATTATTTAGAACATTTTTATTGGATTTTAAAGAAATGCAGGTAACTTTTATGTTCACTAATACTAATTAACCAAATCTTTGTTTTCCTTACATAAACACTAAGCCCTGTGGAATGATTCAGTAGGATATAAAGTGTGAATGTACTATACTTGCAGCACCCTTACCAGTATGTTCCCATAGCACATAAGCTACACAAAAAAAAAATGTATTTAGTATGTATTTATTAAGATAAAAAATCATATATGCATCTAGATGTGGTACATCTCGTCACATCGCTAGATTAGTATAACAAAACAAAAGTAATTCTATAGGATTATTGTGTTATAAGATATCGGAATCCGGTATACACCTTATATTTTTTACTTGTTTAAAATTGCTTTGAAAAAATTAAACTTAAATCAAAATTAATTAAATACACATAATATTATAAGATTCTATCATGCCAATGTGGTATATCTCATCACATTTAATTATTAAAAATACATATAATTTTAATATTAAATTTATAGACTTTGTGTACTAAATGCTCGTACACATTTCATGATATCAATTCTTCTGCTAGACTTTTGTTATATGCATTCTGCTTGCAGATTTTTAATCTTCTTCTGTTCTTTGTAACTCCACTCTAAGTTGTTCAAGATTTAAATTGTGACACTGTTCCAAACTGGTAGCCCTCTCTCGAGCATGCTTAGCGACGTTTTCATAATATCTCGTTTCTTCTTCCACCTGATAAGACCAAAATGCCATAGCCCGCATAGCTACATCCATGATCATATCTGGCGTCATCCCTGCCATGATTACTGATTTAAAAGATTCCGAAGGATTTAGATCAGCTTGCACCACATCATTCTTCTCAGTCAGCTGTGAATTGCATGTTGGGCACGACAAAACATTTTGAACTTTTTTACTAAACTCAGTTTCACCGTGTTCTGCACAAAAAGCATGAGAACAGCTAGTAACCCATGCTACAGTTGTCAATGGCTTTCTACAGTTCTTAAAGTTACATAACATATCCAAAACCATTTTTCTTCAATTTTCAAATATAATCACTTCCTTGAACTGCTGAAGCTATTAAAAACAAAATTCCTTCAATGATGAAACAAAATCGGTCTTCTTTTTGAAAATGGAATGATGCCTTGTGTTTGTTAAATGTATTCACCACTACATTTTTTAAATTGGGTAGGTCCTGCAGGTACCTGTATATTTATTTGTATTACATTTAATTTAACTTATGATAAAAAATATGTAAGTTATTCATATCTATTGTTTTGAAATTTGATACAAATATTTAAAGTTTTTATGGAATTTTTAGATAGTCCTAGATGCTCATATGAAAACTGCTTGTGATATGACTGAAGTTGGAGAAACAGCATCAAGAGTTGATACGCTCATAAAGGAAACAATGTCATTTGAAAAAATTTGTACATCTGATTTAGCACGAGCTGATGAAATTGTTCAAGTTGGTAGGTGGACATTACTTCCATTATCATAGGACATTATTTCCAATATTATAGCCATTTTTTTTCACTACAAATTAACATTAAAACAGTGATTTTTCTACTCTACTCTTCTTGTATTTTTTTGCTTAGTCTAATTGTGTATTTAAAATAAATTTTGAATGTTTTTTTCAGGGGAATGTTTGATGTTAAACCCTTTAAGTGCAATTGATAGTATACAATCCAAATGTGAAGAGTTAAAAAGAACTAACGTATTATTGCTAGAAAAAATTCATAAAAGGCATCTACTTTTAACAAAAGCAAGAGAATTAATGGATCGGATTGATAAGGTGAGTACTAACTAACACTTATGATTTTATTTACTTTTTCTATATTTATATTTTACAAAGTGATGCAAATTGATTGTATTTATTATCAGGCAAATCAGTGGTGTGCAACAGGAGTAGAAACATTGGCTATCAATAGCACAAACACATCAACAGCTGCTGCCGAGCTGGTTAGTCTAGAGACCTTTGTTCAAGCTGCTCACCATTTCGGTCTGACTGCCCCGAATGAGTTCAGAGAAGCTCTACTCAAGTCCGCAACACCAGAAACTAAAGCTTTAGTGACTCAGGTAAATTAATTAATTCACTCAGGTAAATTAATGATACATAATGTCAGCTTGATTACAGAAGAGATATAATTAAAAGTCCTAACCTAGAGTGTTAAAATAAACACGTTTGTCAATTTTTGAAATTAAAAATACATACTTTTACATACTTAATATATAAAACAAATAAATAATAAGTGGTATGGTGAAGTCACATTTATTTCTGGACCCGTAGGTCGAACATTTAATATCTGTACTAGCAGCCATCAATCAAACATTCTACCATGATTAGGACATGCTTTTAAAATTAAAATAATTTTGAAAATGTTTTCATATCACAAAAGAGAACTTTTTTAATAGTCTCTTAGGATTTATTACAGCTGTGAACTGTTTTAATTCAAATGTAAATGCAATATAGTATATCAAAAGTATGCTATTAAAAATATATTAATTTGATATACCTATATATAAATAATCAATAATAAATGAGCTTAATCGGACAACAGAAATTTTATGAAATTTAAATTATTTCAGTAAATAGAGTAAAAAATCTATAATGTAATATTTAGGTCTTACAACGTGTGGATGATGTATGGCTCATGCTAGGAGCACGCCGGCAGAGCCTTCAGAAGGCTGCTGCACGCCCCCCTCGACCGGTGCAGCAGGTCACTCCTCAGGCCTCCACACCCGCTCCGTCTCCTGTACCCTTACAAAGGGAAAACACACTCACCAACGGAAACAGAGCTAAGGTAGGAAATACCATATTACAAATTATATATGTATTCTGGTTATCTAAATAATTTTATTGTGGTGCTGAAAGTTTCTTCATCCTTTTTAAATTGTGTCCTTTTCTTATTTGACAAGTTTCAATTTTTTTTCTTCTTATTTGACAACTTTTCTTATTTGGCAAGTTGTATTCAACATTATTCATGCCTTTGGGCACAAATTTCTTAAGATTTATGAACAAAACCTGATTTGGGTTCATAACCATAAGTTTACTGCCAAGCCGTTTTACAGAAACTTTTACATTTTAAATTTGAATTACCATAATATCATTGTGAATAACCGGTTTCCAGAACCAAGTAAACATTTTGTGTAGCCGTGATGCAAAAACCTACATATTATATTGAAATTGTGCTTATTTAGCGTAGTTGAACAATAAGATTTTTCCAGCTACGTTTTTATTTTCACTAATACATTTTTATGTATAAATTAGATGTTTCCGATGACCTTGAATGAAACCTTATTCTAATTTAAATCCACAAGTTTCTGTTTTGTAAATCAGTTTTTTTTGCGCGTTTAGTGACGAATATTGTTAGATTTGTAGATAGGCACCAAAATATGTTTTTAAAATAAAATTTGAGTTATTGACAATTAACCTGTCATGACGTTTGCGAATATTGACGAATATTGTTAGATTTGTAGATAGGCACCAAAATATGTTTTTAAAATAAAATTTGAGTTATTGACAATTAACCTGTCATGACGTCCTCTACTCATTAATATAAATCACCTACGGATACCATCCATTAGAAAATAATACAACTCCCCCTTATATTAATTCAAGTTCTTACTGCCCACACAAATTCTTTTGTTACATCCACTATAATTATCCATTTACAGGTGTAACTCGTATAAATTTTCACAAAAATGAAGTAGGTATTATCACAAATTAATATATGTAATAACAATAATACAAAGTATACTTTTTAGTAATATGTTACTTATTAGTTGTCAATAAAACATATATTATGCATAATATGTAGGTATAAACGTGAAAATGAATCATATTAAATTTTAAAGTAAAATTATCTAAATTCTAAATTTTTATTTTAGCATCTCTCTCTATTAACATTCATATTATTTACAGCCATCTGAGAACCGGGAAGGATAACGGTCACCTTGAAGCTAACTGACCTCAAATATCTTTGTCGTTTTATATTCTTAATGTGTTAAACAATTTTTCTCAGTCTTTATCATTAGGTATAGGTAGAAATTTTTTGTGCCATAACGCACCAGAGCGGCATTCTGACAATAGTTTTTTATTTATTTTTACAAATAGAGATGTGAACACAGAATATGTGATGCATCAATATACTTCAATACTTTTTTTGTACCGTAACACACTGGATCGATGTTCTGACCAGTGATGCAACGAATACTACTTTCACAAATACGAATACGAATATCAAGCCTACTATTCGGCGAATACGAATACGAATATTTCAACAAGGTAATAAATAATATATCACTATTCTTTTTACTAAGAGATTTAATAATTAAAATTTACCACCGGCAAATGTTTGTTAAAAAAACACGACATTTATTTTATCCGTTTGTACATTCCCAGTGGTCAAAAATAAATATCACTTTACATGCTTACGAGAGGTCATGTTATTAGATTTAATTTGAAATTATTTTATAAGAGTTAGCACTTTTACACACAACGGAAATAAAATGGAACAAACCATACTTATTACAAAACAAAAACTACATGAAATGAGCACCTAACCTTATTAATAACCCAACAAAACTAGATGAAAGAACTCATGTTATGCTGTGAAACAAGTAACAATTGATAACTTGAGAACTCAACAAATCCATTCATTCAATGTTAGGGGAATCCCCGATAATAGAGTGTGTAGGTGTGTTCGGATACACGGTGCACAGCCGAACCGTAATTTGCGTTGCATTTAGTTATAAATAGTTTGTTTTTAATATTCGTGATGATATTCGGTGAATACGAATATTCGGTAAATATCTGCTATTCGGCGAATACGAATATTCGTATTCGTTGCAGCACTAGTTCTGACACTTTTTTCATAGTAATTTTAATGTTAATTAGACAAAACAATGTTCTCGGTTACATAATTACAATACATATTTCTATAATTCAAGAACCGGGCAAAAGTTTGAGAATCACTATGAAATTTTATAAAATTATATACATGACTCCAACACGGTATTGCTAGCCAATATTTAACACAACACTGACAACGTTCTCACCCTGCTTTCGACACGGTATTGCAAGCCAATACTTAACCACTACATCAACACTCACAATAACACATCAGCCCTGATGATGAAGCCCAGAAAGGTCGTAATAACACGGCGTAATACCTTAGAAGACCCAAACCAGAAGATACAAAACATTACATTATTATTTAAAACTCAGCCCACTATCCCAAATACAAGTGTCTTCGGCCTGCTCTAGTAACATGCATATATATTTATATATAATGTGAATGTAAAAGTAAGCATATAAATAATTTATTTAGTAATGTGTTCAACGGGTTTAGGTTATTGTCAAGAAAATAGATGTTGCCTAGAAGTGACTTTTTGAATGATAATAGAATATCTGCAAGAATATCAGCTTCAGCACAATATATATTGTATGTACGACACATTCTTGTGATGGTAGAAAAATAAAATTATGCTTATTCTAAAGAACTCCGGGTTTATTGTATGGGGTTTAAAATGCAAATTTATGTCATGTATGTATTGGATTAACTTTAGAGATGATCATGTCTAAAGAAATAACTATTTTTTAACAGATATTTAATTTTTTATACATTCCTGACTTATGAAAAGCTGCATTAAATTTCATTTTAATGATATTTTCATATATGTGAGTTCTGGCATCTTTTTTAATACAAAAAATAACACTGGGAATAGGAATAAACTCTAATCTAAATATATTATTTCTTAATTTTTATTTTTATATTAAATTATTATTTTTATCACTTTTGCTTATCAAAGAATAATCCCAGGGTCTTTGCAAATAATATTGACAACAATTCGAGAATATATTTTATTGTAAAACTTATAATAGAATAAATAATGAAATAATTCATTTGGAAATTATTTAAACTAATTATATTTTTCAATTTGAAAAGAAATCTTTTCAAATTGTTTTACCTGTGTTGTCTGAAGTATAACAATTTTTGGTGAAGTAAATACTCTTCTTGTTACAATTAATATTGTAATAGGTACATACTAATACAGATATTAGTGTAGGTAACATCTAAGTCAGTTAGTAGTTCATTGGGTTGACGCTTTGACACTTTTTTGATGGGGCAGATTTCACACCAGAACTTCCACGTAAATATTTATAATAAAAAACCAGCGTCAGATGTAAACTCGCTAAAGAAATATGTAACTTTTTACAATTGACCTTACTTAATAATTAACTAATATATGTTGTTTTTATACATTCATTATTTTTCGAATTTTTCTTGGCACAAAAGTTGATAAAACAGTTCAGTTTAGTTAATATACGAAATTCGCCTTTTTTTTCAAAATATATTCTCTGGGTGTGTGGAAAGTTGCTCGCCAATAATTGCTCGGCCGCAGTTGCTCGTCCACAATTGCTCGCTAGGAAAGTTGCTCGCCAATTACGTGACATAATGTTTTAGTTCTTTTTTACATTAATATAAATTAATTAAGAAACACGTTTAAGGCAAAACCTATAGGTACATATATTTTCAATTATTGTTTACAATCAATTGTCAACTAAAAGTACTTTTAAAGGCTTATATAAAATTAAGAATATGATTTAAATCGTACGGTTCCTAAAACAACAGATATTTATAATAATTATATAATTTTATTGCAACACTATCATCCAAAATAAAAATAAAACAGTATTAATAAAAAAATAATCAAAACATTATATTCGTTAAGTTACAATAATTCATACATGAGAGAAATATGCATAAATATAAAAAAATATATAATTTTGAGCTATGCCACGCAAAAATTCGATCAATGTTCTATTTGGATAATCGATAATAATTATGTCTATCCTTTTCGCACATTCGCGATATTTTTTATCATGCTTTTTCACTTTTTAATACAGAACTTCCATAAAATGAACTTCCATATCACTGCATGCTGTGCACTAATTAGTTCAGTGAATGAACGATGCCAACCTTCACAAGAATTGTTGGTTTTGGTAAACTATTAACTTTTGTTATTTTGGTAACTTAAAGATGAACACTCGCAAAACAAAATTGTTAATAGCATCAAAAATATCAATTCCGACGCCAACACTCGCGAAACAAAATTGTTAATAGCATCAAAAATATCAATTCCGACGCCAACACTCGCAAAACAAAATTGTTAATAGCATCAAAAATATCAATTCCGACGCCAACACTCGCGAAACAAAATTGTTAATAGCATCAAAAATATCAATTCCGACGCCAACACTCGCAAAACAAAATTGTTAATAGCATCAAAAATATCAATTCCGACGCCAACACTCGCGAAACAAAATTGTTAATAGCATCAAAAATATCAATTCCGACGCCAACACTCGCAAAACAAAATTGTTAATAGCATCAAAAATATCAATTCCGACGCCAACACTCGCAAAACAAAATTATTAATAGCATCAAAAATATCAATTCCGACGCCAACACTCGCAAAACAAAATTGTTAATAGCATCAAAAAGATCACTTCCGACGCCAAATATAACCATCAAAAACGAACTAATAGAAAAAGTCACGCAATGCAAGTACTAAGCTGCATGGGTGAACGAGAACTGGGGTCCATCTCAAGAAATAAAAACTCGAATAGAGATGGCAAGAAGCGTTTCTCAAAATGAGATCGTTATTTTCTAGAATGCGTAGGATTCGTTGTTATATTTTTGCCATTCTCTTATGTGGGGTGGAGACATGGACACTAAACCAAGAACTAATCCGCAAGGTTGAGGTTTTTGAGATATGGATCTATAGACGCATATTAAAATTTTCCTGGGTGGATAGAGTGACGAGTGATGATGTCCTCCAGCGTATGGAAAAGACCGAGAAGTGCTGCGAACTATCAAGACAAGAAAGCTGGAGTATCTCGGACGTATTATGAGAGGACCAAGATATACTATACCAAGATATACCAAGACTAAGAAAAAAATGAAGCGTGGGAAGACGCCACATCTCATAGCTGCGTTACTTGAGGGACTGGTATAAGTGTAAGTGGACTGAGCTGTTCCATGCTGCGGTAAATAAAGTCGTAATCGCGAGAATGATCGCCGACCTCCAATATGAGATGACACCATAAGAAGAAGAAGGTAAACTATTTTGAACGGCACAAATTGTGGGCGAGCAACTATGGGCGAGCAATTGTTGGCGAGCAACTTTCCGGTAATCATCCTCTGGATAGGTATCAAAAATACTTATATACCTATAGCACCACAACACTACGTTGAATAGGTGTTGTTCCTATGAGTTCTTACATTTGTAAAATATGTATATATAATTTTTATGGATTATTAGAAACAGTGATAAAACTACACGTATGGTATAACCATCGCTCTTTTACTTGAATTGTGGTGCAAAATATATTTTCTCTACCCGAATGAAATGATCACGATTTTATTATAGTTATGCCATTTCACTGCTGGTTAATTTATTACAGCATAGTTAATTATTTGATGTCAGTTTCTTAATACGATGGTAACTACATAAGTTCATCATCAATACCTCGTACGTTTTCCGTAGGCAAAAGATGGCGTTCAGAAAAACTTGGCGGCGCGAGCATTCTGTTCCGTGCGCGTTTATAATTAACCTTACGGGAATGGTTTTAGATTCTGACAAATTGAGATGTTTATTCACGGCCATAACTAACGGCTCATTAATTAAATGCTGTAAAAAGATTAGCCATCACATGGCAGGTATTTAATTCGTTTACACGTATTACTACTTACCACTGACGTAATGATAATGTTTTCTTTTACTACTTTATTCTAAGTACGCACTTGTACCATGGTACCGTTAAAGTATTGTATTCGAGTATTTCATTAAATACATATTGTGTCCTAGGTGGGTATACTGGCTGTTGTTGAACTGTAAAATAAATGCTATGCTGTAATCTTTATCCTATCAAATTACAAAAATGGTCTATAACTTAATTTAACACCAGCTAACTAAACATAATAATTGTGTGTATCTACGCAACATGAAAATAATCTATGTATAGGATGTTTTTTTAGAAGTATGCAACTTTAAAATAAAATAAAACACGTATTGTGGCATTGGCCTATTGGCTTTATTGGAGAGATCATTTTACGCCATTGGTGTTTAAATATGATTACATACCACAATTTTCGAAATAAATTTGCACAATTTGCAAGCGTTGTTCTGCCATAAGTCTATTCATGGTGAAATGGCAAACCAAACTGAGCACAAATCAGCTATCAAATTGGCTATCGCCGGAAAAAGTGTTACCAATTCGAGAAATAAACCTCTAAAAACGCGCTATATTTCAACACTAACAGCATAAAATTATTTTTCCAATAAAGCCAATACCGTGATTTTTATGTGTTTTATTTCATTTTAAAATTCTATATCTCTAAAAAAACATCCTTATAAGGGAATCCAAAAAGTAAAGATTTTATCTTCGTGAAAATAAAAATATTATACCATTAAACAACAGTACCTACCTTAAACGATTTCGTCACACGATCATTTCCTAAATGTAAGCATTTACCATATATCATATCTGTCCACGAGCTTTAGGCCGGCGCCACACTAAGCGGAACTTCCTTCGCGTCTTTTCCGTCGCGGAACGCCGCTACATTTCTTTCCATATACAATGTGCGCTCATCGAACACATTACGCCGATGATCGGTCGACTCATTTGCTTTTACGATTTGACACCGGCCTTAAAGTCACGCTGCGCTGTTACAGTCGTCCACCCCCCGTTTAATCTAAATTATTATCCCGAATATTACCTACGCGTAGTTTTTTTATTAAAAAAATGTTAAAAAGAGCACTCGTGTTAAATAATCTCGAACAGAACAGCTCCACCACTTCCACGACACCGTTTTAAGAATACCAGCAAAACAACCAAATATTTATTTTATTTTTATTCAGGGTTAACCATCAATGTAACGTTAAAGGCTTTTTGATCATAAAAAGAGGAAAACAATCCCATTTCATCTTCTTCCCCTTATCCTATTCGTGTCGGGGACCCATCCCATCGACAAGGCGCCTCCATCCGTCCCTGTCTTGCGCTGATATTGCGGCCTACGTCCGTTGTATTCCCATCCTTTCCTCACACATTTTCTGGAGTTGCCTCGCCCAGCTGTGTCTAGGGCGGCCCACTGGACATCTTCCCTCAGGAATCGCACTCAGAATTTTCCTGGGAATTCGGTCATCAGACATTCTTAGTACATGCCCAAGCCACCTCAGTTGCGATTTTTCTCTGAAGAGTGGTTCAAATTTGACAAGTGACTAAGGCATACGAGAATAATTTTTACAACAATAAAATATTCTGACTACTCTGTTGCTCATTAATTAGCATTGAAAATACTAATCTTGGAATCTCACATATTCAAAATGAATTGTAAGCAATGCAATGATAAAATGCAATCTGAAAATATTTTAAAATGCATAAAATGTGGTAATAGTTTCCACTACTCTTGTCAAGGCTTTACAGAAGAGACATTTAAAAATATGCTTCAGATGAATCGTCAGAAATGGAAATGTATTTTATGTAAACCCAGCCCACCAAAAGCTAAAACTACCCCGACACAGATACCACAGGATTCTCAATTGGAACAGTTGAAGAAATATATCGACCAAAAGTTTGATAATCTTATGTATGAATTAAATAAAACTATTGAAAGAAAACTCGACCATATTAATGAGAAGATATCTGGCATAGAAGACATCAAAATATCTATTGAATATCTATCAAGTGAGTACGACCGTCTCAATAAAACTAATATTGAAAACACTGCTCGTGTTAAAAAACTAGAATCTGAGAATTCAAAGCTTCAAGAAAGTCACCAAAGATTGGAAAAAAAACTGGAAGAAATGGAACAGATAAGCCGCAACTGTAACCTCGAGATACAGATGGTGCCTGAAAATCGTCAGGAGAATCTTTTGGATACAGTTTCTAAAATATGCACAAGCGTATCTGCCAACATAAAGAACGATCAAATACTGGCGTGCCATCGGGTTCAACGACAATCTAGCACGAGCGCAAGATCACGAAATATTATTGTTCGCCTCCAAAATAGTAGAATCCGGGATAATATTCTCTCAGCTGTGAAGACATACAACAAAAATAATGTGTCCAACAAACTTAATGTATCGCACATAGGTCTACAGGGAACTTCCCCGATATATGTCTGTGAGCATCTCTCTCCTTACAATAAGACTATACATGCAGCAGCTAGACAAATGGCTAAAAATAAGCAATTTAAATTTGTCTGGACCAAGAATGGAAGAATTTTCATCAGGAAAGACGAACAATCGCCAGTTACACCAGTTCCTAACCTTCATACATTGCAAAATTTTCAATAAATTAAAGGACTGTCCAGTAAGTTTATTAATAAGTTTGTGTTAGTTCATAATGGCTCTTTCTATCTACTATCAGAATGTTCGTGGTCTGAGAACTAAGCTTAATGAGTGTTACATAGAAATTCTAAATAGTGATTATGACATTATTTGCTTGACGGAGACATGGCTTACTTCAAGGGTGAATAGTGAAGAATTATTCGACGCCAGATATATAGTTCTTAGACGTGATCGAGATAGTTCTCAGTTTGCCAACAGGAAAGACGGAGGTGGAGTTCTGTTAGCAACTAATAAGTCATTCTCAGCATACCAGCGGAACGATCTCTGTACGGAATTCGAGGACCTCTGGATCTCAATCAAAGGAAAAAATAATATTACACCAATCAATATAGGAGTTGTGTATATACCGCCTAATATCTCAGATACAGTATTCAATGAGTATCTTATTAAATGCCAAATTAATTTCCTCAAAACCACTACAAGAACACGTAACATGCTACTTGGCGATTTCAATTTGCCATCTATAACTTGGAATGCAACAACTTCTGGAGCTGGACTGACTCCGCTCAGTCCATCTAATTCCAGAGCCAAGGACTTCATGGAGTTCATATCAACAACCAATCTTCAACAATTTAACTCTATAACCAATTGTAATGCCAAAATTTTAGATTTAATATTATCTGATACTCCACTACTTGTGTCTTCGGGTACTGCTCTGGTAAGTGTTGACAAATTTCATCCCCCAGTCCAAATAAACACAACGATTAACCGAGAAAACTTTTTACAACATAATTCTAACCATACTGCATACAACTACTGCATACAACTTCCGTAAAACTGATTA
>JADDOH010017124.1:0-35105 GCA_016648135.1 Agrypnia vestita | reverse complement strand
TAATAACCTCGCAGGACTATATTCCTGCCTTGATTATGAGTCGAAAATGTTCAAGCTATTGTGACCTAATATCAATAGTTATGGAGATATGCGACATCAAAGTTTGCATTTTCTTTTCAATATTTCTTACTTATTTTTTGTAAAACGTTGGACTATCATTACAGTAATTCATATCGATTACAAAAATTCATTCGTTTCAATACAAGTTGAATAAAATGATAAAAACCCTGAAAAAAATTCAATTGGAATTCGAAGGTTTTTATTTTTTTATTTGACGTCATAATATCATAATCATAGGTCATAATAGCTTGAACATTTTCGACTCATAATCAAGGCTCGACCTCGTCTGAGAAAACACACCTCGCAGGAATGTAGTCCTGCGAGGTTATTAATGTTTTACAAATAACCCTGTATGTATATGTATATATATCCTACTTGCAGTAGGAAAAATCATCTACATACTATAACAAAAACCATTCCATTAGATTTAATAGCAACACTACGCCTTGAATTCTTATTACTGGTAATATAGGAAATACACTACTTGAATAGGAGCCCGTATTAAAACAATATAATGATTGATATTTCGTGTTTAACTTGCGTAAAAAAAATGAATAATTAAAAAAATAACAATAAATTTAAAAAAAATCTATTTTAAGAACTAAAGAAATGAGTGGGAGAGAAATAATCATTATTCGGGGCATGTTTTCTCGGTAATCACAGGTTAAGGGTACACTTTTCCCTTTCCGACAACCCTATTATCTCAGGAAATGTTTCTCCAACTAGACTGAACGGAAGGGATTCTGATGTGGCGGGTACGTCACTTTATCCGTATATTTTTGAGATGATAAAATTGATATTGCCTACCTAACACCTCGCGTCTCAAGAAATGGAGTGTGTGAACGGGACGTATCTAGGACAATTCGCAAGATTTCTATGTCGAAGCTGATCAAAATTAATAAATCAAGGAGTATACATAGGAAGGGAACATGGAACACTACATTCAAGAGGAGAACCAAAATGCATAGCCAATATAATAAAGAAGAAATTCTACGATAGATACACAGATTCGTGGTCCAAAGTATTACAATGCTAACATTATTGCTGTTTGTAACTTCTTTTTACTGTTTTTACGTGTTTGACGTACAAGGCATTTCTCATTTTTATATGAATATCCTATAAAAAATGAAAAACGTATAAAAGTATCCCCATCAGATATAATATATTGACTTGTGCAAGCCACTGATCTATGCCTTTCATTGATTCTGTATTTATGTTCTCAATGTTGGCAAAACATCTTCCTTTCAGGGTTTTTTACATGTCTCAGCTGTAACAAAGTGACCTTTCAGTATGACTAACACTATGTTTAAAGAACACCGCGGTGCTTATAAAACGACAATTTTTCGGAATTTTCTTATCACACAATCGAAACAAATTATTCTCTAAAATAACTAAAAGCTTCTCTACTCGATGCCTTATTATAAGAGATGATATGATAGTTCACTCCAGGATACGAGCAAGTTGATCCTATTTTCATAGCATAAGCGTTTAGTTTATTTAGAAAATAGTAAGAATCCGTTCGCATCTCTATTAAAAAAAATAAAGAAAAATGTATACAACTTGGAAACCGCAGAAATCCAGTAAAAAAGTAATTCCGAAAAAACACTGTTAAATAACATTAAACACCTTCTCCTACTCGTCTCCAGTATTGTCTAAACCTCCGATAAAGACTTACATCTATATTCCCGATAATGACCACCTGCGTAAAACAAAAGTTATTTACTTTTAAAAATTTAAATTATCATGTTTACACCACAATGTAACTATCATGTCAATAATAATAATAATATATATGCATTACGAAAAGGTTATTTATCTCTGAACTGTCAGAGAGACCAGCTTGAGAATGGTTATCCCAGTGTAACCGAAATATAGCGCAAAAATAAGATATTTTTACAAATCCGCCAAGTTCCCGAAAAATAACCTTTTCATAATGCATATACCTCTTCGCGAAAACTTCTATTTAAACATATATATACATAAGGAATCCTGGAATGGGGCACCATGACCACTATACCAACAAGCTACACATATGCGTACATATATCATTTCACCCTGGGAGTTTTTAAAATTTCATTTAATTAATAACGCTAATATGTATGTTATTTAAAAAAAACGCATGCTAAAAATATTTACAAAAAATATATCCGGAATATTTTTGCGAAATAAATATATTAAATCATTGCACAAGTGAAAAATTCAAATACTGCATATTCCGATAGAGGTCCCTAAAAATAAAGTATTAATGGGAAATTTAAAATTCTGTGCGATATTTCGCGCAGGTATATATATATATTTTTACTTAATTAAATTGGAATACTTTCTCCATTTTTTTCATTAGGGTATAATTCGAGTATACTCTTGTTAACAAAAAACGAAGGGTTGATAATTGGATGGAACCTAGAAACGAGTTAGGGTATCGATGCTGTGAGGCAGCAACTTTTTCAGCGTTAATTCAATTTACTTTGTTTGAATGTTTACCGAGAAAAAGGGCTAATTTCCCTTTGTTTGTTTGTTTTTTCCGCGGCACCGTTTTAGGGTGGTGGATGAAAAAAAAGGGAAAAATCGAATGGATATGTGCAGGCTGATTAAATTATTCACTTTTTACTTCCGTTTTATTAACTCGTGGCGTCTGCTTGCTTGGCAGCTTGCCGGGTAAAAAACTTTGGATCGATTTTTAACCCTTTTCCCGTGATCCAATCGAGCTGAAACTTGGCAAGTAGACTCGTGGCGACGATCAAGAAAATCTATCAAATTTTCGTTAAAAAAATCAACAATTATAGTACAATTTCGTATTTTTAGAAATTTAATTGTTTTTTTCAAATTGGAATCATTAGAAAAGTTTGATTAGCAACGGCGGCGGCGGCCCGATAACGTCGCGGAATATTTTCTAAATTCGAATTACTCCGTCGGTGTACATAATAGGTACTTCACTACGAATGTCGAAAATCTAAATTGACTGACAAATGTTTTTAGAATTTAATCTTCAAAGCATGAAGTGTCTTATCAAAGCTCAAAACATCTGACATTTTAGAAATATATTAAATTACTGTAAGTTTAGTGTTATGTTATATGTTTTAATTCGTCTTTAATTGTTGTTATATTTTACAAAGAAAGGGAGTATAATAAAAACTTGATTTTTATGGATTACTTTTTTATTGGTGAAGTGAGCGATCCGTTCGAATTATTGAGTCCTTCTCGCTCAAAGATCGAAAGCGTAAAAGCCACATTTGCCGGGAGTTTTTTTTTTTTTTAATTTTTCGATGCGGTTTTAATTCACACTAAATTGATAATGAATGATAAGAAAACACTTTGTATAAATACACTATTCGAAAAAGCGTTTTCTTCTTTTCAATAAAAATAATGTTACCACAAGATATTTTGCTTTTATTAAATAAGTAATTAATGATTAATACTTTTTTAAGCCGGGAAGAGTTTGATATGCTTGCTTTCTACTTTATATTATTACAAGCTGTTACCCGTCAAAAATGACGGAATATTGGTTCGCGTGTTTGTAAGCCCTAGTATACATTTATAGTATATTTTTGGCGGTCCACGGAGAGGCGGTCATAGCAACATGCGTGAGGCGGCCGGTTCGGGTTTGGTGGCCCGGGGTTCAAGCCCCGTCTCCGGCTGTTTAATTAGGTTTTTTTGCCGTGAATTCGAATGAAATTAGGAACGTTACAACGAAGTTACGGACGGACAGACAGACAAACAACGAAATTATTATGCTTGATTATTGATTATGACACACTAACCGTTATTTCAGATATGTATCCGATTGTTCCAATGATAGGTAAATGGTTTTTAATAATTCGACAGGCAACCATCGATACCAGACACCAGTTATACCTCAGTTATCAATCATCGATACAATCGGATACAAATTTTAAATAACTGTACCATGTGTAACCAGTTTAAATAACGGTTTGACTATCACTAATTTATATGCATTTTTAAAACTTTATTATTAAAACTTAGTTAGTTTGTTCATATTGTCATTACTTAATTTTTTTATATACTTGTTTTAGATTCATTCCATTAATTTTATATTGGCTTTGACACGTATTACTTTACTTTTTTTTTTAAACCCTAAAGGGCGTAAAAAATAAATGAATAAAATATAGTTCCCTGATTATTTATTAAACCAATTTAAATATGTCACATCGCCGTTTCCCGGTTTCTGGGTATTTCTATTTTGGATTCTTTGATTAATTTAACGATGACCTCATGTTAGTTACCATGAATATCTGCTCAAAACTATACTGAAGGGAATGGTTGAAGGAAAGGTTGCCAGAGGGCGCCCTCGCCATGAATATCTTGAGCAAGCGTGCCAAGATACGAATTGTGCCTCATACACAGAGCTGAAGAGGATCGCATATGTATGATTATCAGGATGTTCACAAAGAAATATTTTTAAAATAATAATTATGTATCTATTTATGAGGCAAAAACTTTACAGGTGGATTCCTGCCTTGATGATGAGTCGAAAGTATTCAAGCGACTATGATCTAATTAATAGTTATGGAAATATGCAATATCAAATTTTGCATTTTTTTTTCAATATTTCTGACTTATTTTTTGAAAAAAGTTGAACTATCATTACAGTAACATATATCACTGTGAAAAATTTATTCGCTTTAATACAAGTCGAACAAAATGATAAAAACCCAAATGTCACGTATCTCCGTAAACATTGACTTGTATTAAAGGGAATGAATTTTACATATTCAATATAAGTTACTGTAATGATATTCCAACGTTTTGTCAAGAATAAATCAAAACTATAGAAAAAAAGTGCCAACTTTGATGTCACATATCTCCATTACTATTGATATGAGGTAATGTTTGCTGGAATATTTTCGACTCATAATCATAGCAGGAATATGGGTCTGTGAGGCTAATAATGTTTTCGAAATAACCCTGTATACATATATATATATATATTTTTTTAATATTAGTTGTTTTTTGTTGTTATTTTACAATTTTTTATTTTATAATTGGCCAAAGGCACGGTTTTGTGTTAATGTTAATACGATTATCTATCAATGGCTGTAAATAAACAACAAAGACCGGAAGAAGCTGAAAATGAAGCAAAAAATTGAATGAATATTTGAAAATGAAGTATAAGAAGAAGAATAAAGTAAAGTAGGAATCAAGTTGTAAGAGAGTGCACTGTTATCATTGGAGCAGAATGGAGAAGGAGATGTGCTTTGCTGCAAACCAATCCCACGTATTGAAACCCAGGAAAGAATATTTGTAATAATCCAAGGATTTTTTCTGCGTCTATTTTCCTTTTGCAACAGACACCATTTCGCGTCCATACAAAAAGGCTTTATATGCTCTTTCAAGACGGGTCTGGCATTTCATCTAAATCCAAAATCGTATAAACATTCCAGTTCTTTAAATTGTACGTATTTATTTCTGGAGTAATACGTTATGATAGAAAGAGATGATGATATATTTATTGACGTACGGTGAAAGCCGATTGATCGACTATATGTTAAAATGTTCATGTACTATTTTAGTAGAATTATAATCATTTTTTGTCTAGAATTTTAAAAAAACAAATTAATATTTCTGCAATAATATATACTGTATAAAAAAATATGTGCAACTATTTTTCTCGCATCATTGTTTTCTTATTAAAAAAATATGTCGCAATCGCACAATTAGTGATTAATTTGACTGACGACTGCAAATGTCAAAGTTCTCATGAAATGAAAATCGATAACACCTCACGGACTCACAGTAACTTATTCATACAATAGAAGACATTGAAGGACAATATTTATGGAAAGTAGACATTGAAAAGGGGTATATATCAGTTAATAAATATTCGCTAGCCTTAAATATTTATTTAACGTATTGGGTTAATTAAAGTATTAGGAGATTTATTTTTAAATTTGTTTTACATCATTTCTAAATAGTCATGTTAAAAAACAATTATTTTATTCACAATAGTGAAAATAACGCATCTTCTATTTTTATTATCAATTCAATAAAAATCAAAATAATGTCTATCTGTAGAGAATTACTATTACTCGTATAGCCAAACGGTACACGATATAGTAATTTTTTTTTTTTATTTCAAAAAATCCTTGCTTACAATATATAGGTACTTAATAATAATTTAATAATAAAAATATAAGATAAGATTACACATTTTTTTTTTGGTTAGATTTGTGGATTATGCCACTCTACTAGGCTACGCCTGTCCCAGAGTGGCGTTATAGAACACAATTTTTATTTATTTATTTATTTAAAAAATCCTTGTTTACAAATAAAGATACTTAATACTAATTTAACAATAAAACATAAGATAAATTACACTTTTTTTTTGTTTTGTTTAATTTGTGGATTAATGTGGATATTTTAATTATAATGTCGTAAAACGAACTGTGGCGGTAGCAAGCCGCCGCGGTTATAGCCGTACCCATCTAGCCTACACCCACCAATCAGGGCTCAATTCGGCTCACCCGCTCCCGGTTGCCACAGGGACAACAATTCTCTCGCTGGCCGCCGTAGCACGCGCAAGTGACATTCCTGTACTTAATACGACATGTAAATTGTTACGATAAATAGCAATATTCAACAATGAGTATTATTTTACACCCTTTACACTTTTACATCATTCGAAATACATATGCGACACTCACTGAACACACGCTGACACGAGAAGATTCTTCTGTGCGGGTGGTAATTTTCTCTAACACCAACTACACTCGCCAAAGTACCAAATCATTGAATGTGATTTTAATACGAGAAAATGTTTGTATAATATTATAAAAAAATATTTTCTTCGGGTAATATTTCCACCCCGAGAAGGGTGCGATTTTTATAAATCTCTCAAACATTAATTTTTTTCAGCGTTCTTTTTGGCAAAGTTATTTTTTACTTTGAAACATCAAATGAACCATTTAAGAGACAAACAAAATGGAAACACGGAAATAAGAGACGGTGCCCGTCATTAAAAATCTGTGGCCAATTTGCGAAAGAAAGAAATCTTAGGGGACGCGTACATATCTGCATAATACAAACGAAGAAAAGATGGTCGCCTTTGAATTAAATATTCAACATTTCATAAGAATAAAATAAAAAACCTGTAAAGCTATTAGCATTTAAATATTTTTGCACCCTCGAATTCTCTATTTCTTATTGCATAGTGACATTTCGCATTTAACTTCCTAATCCACAAAATTTAATTTACGATAGGTAAATGTTTATTTAGTCAATGTGCTTGTAATTAATACGTGTACCTACTTCTTCTACTTTATTTCCTGTCCCCTTATACCAGCATACATTTTCTGTTTGGGGACATTATATTTATATTTAATTTTTTAATTTTAATTAATACAAATTGTTATATTTAAATAATTAATTTTTGATAATTTAAGAGATGGTATAAATTTAAAACATAAATTTTAAAAAGGGTGTAAATTTTATAATATTTTGAATATTGCCAATATTTTATTATTTCACTTTACTAACTAACTCACTCACAGGATAGGAAAAGAGACAAAGAACGCTATACTTTTCTATCCCGTCACAATACGTCTGTATGAAAGTTTTTTCATATAAAAAATGTTATTAATAAGAATAGGCATGATGACATTATTTATGAAAAAGTAATTTCAAAGAAGAAAATATTTTAAAACGATTCTAAAAAATTATCTAGTTTTAAAATACACATTCAAATGAATGAGATTTTTAATAAAATAAATGTATAAAATTCTGCATTTGGTCATTTTAACTCAAACACCGGTCAGAGCGAATGACGTCACACCTAAGTAACCCTCACCGTGTCTCTTGAACTGTTGTCACGGACACAATGCAATGTTTACTTAGGCTTGACGTCACGTAGACGCTATGACATCGCGCGAAATTAAAAGTAGGTGGATGAAAATGCAATTATTTGCGGAAAAACTTGGTTTATTACTGAAACAATGTTATTTCCGGTAATAGTAGACGTGTACCTACATTATAGAAGATTATTTCAAAATCTGTCATCATGCCCATCATTTCATTCGTTTCAATACAAGTTAAATAAAATTATATAAACCCTGAAAAATTCCAATTGGAATGTTTTCCAATTGGAATTGGAAGTTTTTTTTTATTTGACTTGTATTAAAGGGAATGAATTTTTCATCATAAATGCAAACTGTGATGTCGCATTTCTCCTTAACTAGTGATATTAGGTCATAATAGCTTGAACATTTTCGACTCATAATCAAGGCAGGCA
Organism: Agrypnia vestita; assembly: GCA_016648135.1. NCBI lineage: Eukaryota > Metazoa > Arthropoda > Insecta > Trichoptera > Phryganeidae > Agrypnia > Agrypnia vestita. The sequence goes on along the minus strand of JADDOH010017124.1, from coordinate 26,803 downwards.
ATCATATATATATATAAAGATATTCATTATTTTAAGCACATAGACATATGACAAATAAGCAAATGTTCAGTTAACGCAAATTTTATTTTATTTTTATTCCAGTTTTTTTCGAATTTATTTTTTCAAAAAAGCAAATTTCGAAAAAAATGTTGCTATAAAAAAGTAACGGACGATACACGAAGTTTCGTGAACAGGACAGACAGACGGACGGACGGACAGACAGACATAGACGAAATAATTATAATTGGGATTTTAAAAATATCTTCAAAAATATATCATATTTTATCGATTTGTGAAGTAACCTTAACATATAGTTATATGTTTTGACAGGCCTTTTTAAGCTCTACAACTTTTCTATAGAAAGCACATATATATGTATCACTTACCATTAAGGCAGCGTTCTTAAGAAACGCATTCGCTCGACCGTTTTATCGTCGACGTACGTTGCAAAATTGGTCTCCACAAAAAGCCTTTTTATATTAACAGGTTATATATACCCTATGTCTATGCTGTCAATTTTAAATATTGGTGAAAAAAAATTTGAAATCGGATTTGTTGTTTCGGAGATAACCTCCTACATCTAAACTTACAAAAAATAATAAATACTTTAACTGCAGTATTAATGTACCTCAAACATACGCGAAGGGGAGAAATTCTTTCGCTGAAACCCAATTCCCATTCTTAATGAGCGGGTTTAGTTCATCGCTGTAAATTTTTTACTCTGTGGAATGTACCCCTAGAATTAATGAAGCAAGGCTCAAGTGAGATTACTTTTATCAAGCAGTGGTTAGACCAAATATGCCCTACGGTTCGTAGTGTTAGACGAGTATTAAAAATAGACTGATAAAATGTACGAAGCTGAAATGGGCTGGGGGGTGAGTATTGTGTGCTGGTTTTCCTTTTGCCAAATATTTTCATTTACAATCTAGTTAACTTGGTTTTTTAAATGCTTACCTGTAACCTCGTAAGATTGATCTCTTACGTAGTTTATATGTGCCGACAGGGGTTTTCCGGACTGGCGAGTCTTCTGTTCGTTTGCGTCGCACAACTTTCTTTTTATTTTCCCTCAGGGTAAAATAAGTCCCTATTGTATTTTTCAACTGTCTCTGCGGTGCAATTTTGTGTTCGTTTTCATTTCATTTCATGAGTGGCTTGTTGGTCTTGTGGTTAGGACACTCGCCTCGTGATCCAAAGGTTGCGAGTTCGAACCTCACTCCAGACTAGCAAGTTAGTGCTAGTCTGGAGTGAGGTTTAGCTTAGTTTGAAAATAGTAAGAATATTGATGTGACACGTATTCCGTGTTCGCATGTCTATTTTATTTAAAAAAAAATATATATATATATATATATATATAGATATATATATATATATAGCTATGTCTTCACCTCATTTTCCTATGACTCATGTTCTTTTGTTTTATTTGTATTTCCTAGTGTATATTCTATTTCTTGTATTGTTTACTATTGTTGACAGGAAAGCGATTTTGTGTGGATGTCTCCGCGCGCCGCGCCGCTCGCGTATAATTTTAAGTGGCGTGTGGAGCATGACCACTTTAGCATAAAAAATGCAGATTTGGATGGTGAAAGTGAAGGTCCGATAAGGGAAGTATTGCTCATAAAACGACCATGGGTACGTGGTGGGTCCCTCTTCTTCACTGTGGGGTCGCAAAACAGTGCGATAGGAATTCTTTAAGAATCTCGTAAAAAAGCGTACAGCATCCGTAATCTTTGCGACGGCCAACAATAAAGTAGTCATATATGGCTGCCAAAGTCAAAATACATCAGAGATAAGTGCACCAACAAATTAGTATATTACACATTGTCGTGGTTATAAAAAATAATTTAAAATGATCAAGAATGGAGACCAGCACAGAACAAAATGGACCACAAAGGTAAAAATAGCAGACTCCAAATGAACTGATTTAATTGACATTTATACGAAGATTTAGAATTTAGGATCAACATATTGATAGAAATATGTAAACCATTTTCTAAAATACAACGCTTGAAATAAACTTGTTGATTGCATTGATTCTTGAGAATTTAATTTTAATCAAACGATATATGAGTACATCAAAGCATAATATTGTTTTCACTCAAATATGAAATTTGAAAACGGACAAATAACGCGAAACATTTAACGCCCATTAAATAAATTTGAAGTGAATTTAAAATCATATTTGATTAATACTGCTTTGGGCGTGTCTAGTTTTAAATTTAATGTTATTTGCATGAATTAATTCAACAGTGTTGAATTATTTATGTTACACATTTTATGTATTTCACAAAATAGTTTTGAATAAATATAATATTATTGTTCGACTATTTTACGGGCACGGCAGTTGACTTTTTTAATTTTTTAGGTAAAGCTTGCTTCATACGACAATTTATTGGTTGCGCATTTTTAGTATGCACAGAAACAACAGGGTAGGATATTAGAATAAAATTCTACGTGGACTTTTCGCTCCCTTCAGCAGATGGTCTCATGCGCACAGAAATTACCTTAAAAATTAAAATTAATTTACCTTAATTTAAAGAAAAAAATACCTTAAAAATAACATAATTTGTGCGTAGGTACCCCTGACACTTAGAGTATAATACTTAAACAATATTTTATATGTGTGTTTTGAGAATACAATTACTAGATTTTGTCTACAAAAGAATAATTAATAATTAAAAAGTCTCACATAGACGGAACTATTTATACGGGAAACGTGTATGGAAGTAATTCAGATAAATTATAGAAGTCTCCCAGTCAGTCTCACGTGTATGGAAGTCTTTTGTACGATGGCCCGGGGCTTACAACCCGTATGAGCTGGCTTAAGTGGTCACTCTATACAATGCAATGTTCAACGTAAAAACATCCATACATAGAATTTTTTAAGGTTATATGTACGTTCCTAATAGGAATCTAAAGGGACTATGCTATAGACACCTACGGTCCTTCCCACGACAAATTATATATAGATTTCGCAGCTGGCAATGACACTTCTATATTTTTAAAGTGGAATATTAAGCGATATGTGTGTGGATGTTTTTACGGTGGAATTGGTGAACGTTGCGTTGTGTAAAGTATTCTATTAAACCATCTTATGCAGGTCGTAAGCCCTGGGCCATCTTATAAAGACTTCCACGCACGTTTGAAATTTCAATTTTCCAAAATGCGCGACGAGAAGCGAGATAAATATTTGCGAAGTACGTTTTCCAATTAATAAAAATAAATTGGAAAACGGGAGTCGAAATTGCCTCGGTGCACATAAATATCGGACTTTCTTTATACAGACCAGGAACAAGGTTATTCGCAAAGAATGCAATCATAATAATAGTAAATTGTCGTTGCGTTCAGAGGAAATCTTCCGTGGAAACGAGGAAAATCCCAACCCTTTCCGTGTCGCGGGATAGAGACATTTTTTTAAACTGTTTATTTCACTGCAAACGCAAATGTAGTTTAAAGTATTTATTATTTCAACGTTCAAGTACAAAATGAATGGGCCAAGAAAGCGCCCATTTGGGATTTCTTCACAATGTAAACAACTTCGAGAAATCTCAAATGAGCCCAGAGATAAGAGGATCCATTTGCAAGTTTTTCAGGTTTGTTAATTTAAAAGTCTTATTGGCTGTGAGCTCTATACTCTATTTAAGGAGCCAAACGTCACAAAATTTATAAAACTGGGAAGACTTCGGTGGCTGGGGCATGTGGAGAGAATGCCCGAGCATCAAGCACCAAAGTCCCTGCTAAACTCAAGGCCAACAGGGTGAAGGAGCTTAGGAAGGCCAGAACTAAGATGGAGTGACAACGTCCTCAAAGATATCTCTGCCTTAGACCTTCGAAACTGGAGAGAGCTGGCACTAGACCGAGATGAGTGGAGGAAAATTATTGAGGAGGCCAAGACCCACCAAGGGTTGTAGTGCCAAGAATGATGATGATGATGCTTGGCTGTGAGTAGATGTACATTGTTGCGCTTAAATTTATAAATACTTTTTATAATATCTGTAAGTTAATGATACTGTATTATTATAATTTTTCATATTTTTGAATTTTATTCATATGCACTTGTTTATAAAGCATCGGGTTGTGCAAAGCATGTCATTTATGTAATTTTTTTATTTTTTACTAGCTATAACTATATTATTTATGTGTCTGCCGTCTAGATAACGCTAGTGATGAACATTATTATTATGAAGACAATTATCCTCCTTTTGCTTCTTTTACCTTATTTTTATATTACACCTTATTATTTTGAAGGTGTTTGTTTGGCATTAAAACACCACGCTTGCCAGACGGGTTGGTGAGAGATGGGCCGATGATATTGTCGCTGTAGGGGGAAAGAAATGGCTACAATTAGCTGACAACAGGGAAGAATGGAAAAATAAGGAAGAGGCCTATATCCAGCAGTGGAAAGACAAAGGCTGATGAAGAAGAAGAGGAAGACCTTATTATTTATATGTGCCATCTGGTAGCATTAGTGACGGACATTGTTACATATATAATTATATATTTTGATTAATGATTAATACCAATGACATACGCGATATAGTAATGAATGCACTTATTATTTTAAATTTTCATTAAACTTAAGTATAAAAAAATCTGAATATTAAAAAATATATAATTCGGAGTATTTTATTTAAAAAGCATAAAGACAATGTTTTCATTTTTATTTATTTATTTTACGCTTCAACAGGCCAGGAGGCCCAATTACAGAAGCGAAATACATCACAAAACACCCAGGCTTGAGTAAATCACATTGATTAAATTGTGACCTCACCGGGAATCGAACACGGAACCCTCGGTGTGGGAAGCCAGTGTCATACCCACTGCGCTACGAGGGCCGCCTGTTTTATTTTATTTAATAACAATTTTAAAATACTAATTTTAAAACGGAATGAGAGCAGCTATTGGATGGGAAGTTACGGATGGACATCGAAATTATTATTAGTGGGGATGTTTTTGTTTTAAACCTTAGATAAAAAAATATCTTATTACACTGTACTTACAGTAAATTCCGCAAAATTTATAATAATCGAGACAATATCTGAAATTTTTGGAATACCGCGATCGTTCAATTTGATTTCAATTTATCATAATTATTTCTAGTGTTGGATATTTGAAGCAAACAGAGAACACATTATTTTGTAATATACAACTCTAACATTCCAATAACAAAACAGATTCAAAGCATTTTAAAAGGATTCAAAACCAATTATGATTTCCATGAAATTATTTCATTTTCTAGTGGTTTTAAACGTTTTAATTGATATATTTATTTACGTACATCGGAGCTTCAACTTTTATAAAAAAAACTTGGTTTTTGTATTTTAAATAATATTTTTTTTATAAATTATATATTTTAATCGAACCTTTTGTTAGGATTATTTTAATACGTTTCTGTTTGTAAGGCTGGCTGGGTAAAGCGAGCATACACGGTTAAGCATGAGATATGTTTCTTCGCTATTTTACGAGAAAAATCCAGTAAAACATATACCTCACGCCCACGTTGACCGTAATATGAATTAATATTGTAGTTATGTAGTTAAAAGTAAAGAAAACTTTTGAAAATTATCTATTTTACCTAACCTAACCTACCGCTGAAGGAAAATGCCGTTTTCCAATGCATCATTTCGATATTTTATCATAGTACGTACATTCGGCGTCAATGTACTTTAAAAAAAGTATAAAAAATTAACAATATGACAAAAACTCATCAGCAAGATTGCTGATTGGTTTTAGTGTCTCGTTACTAAAGGTATTGTAACGAAATGCTAAAATAATTTACGCACTGTCCGAACCCCTAGTAATATGTCACTTGGAACAACACTAACGAAATATCGAGGACGGCCTATAACAATATAGGGTGATTAAATCCTTCTGGAAACGTCTAGAAACGCCAGGTACAACCGAGAAGCGACGAGGACCTTACACTAAACACTATAAATATAAATATGATGTAACTACATATGTTCTAAAAATTACAATTTACAATTAAACGAGAATTCATTTAAAATAAAAATATTAGTTTACAATGTAAAATCACAAAGTATAACATTGTACAGAGATGAGGGGCGTGGGACACAGCGAAAGTATGTCCCCCTCGCGTTTATTTAAGACACATTTAAAATGCAGTTAAAGTTTAAATTCTTGCAAAATTAAATTCTCTAATAAAAAACTTATTTTTTTACAACAGACGTTGTTTTTCAATTTTCGTTCCAAACAGAGTCTCTTCAAGTGAACGTTTTTTTTAAAAAAAGCGCGACTTATTTACATAGACATCACACGTGAGTATCATATTCACACCCTGTATTCATCTGCCTGCCTCCCTCCGCTGACATCTCATACAATCCACGTCACGTGCCGATACGACGTTTATGTCTCTGGACGGGTGGACATGTTCTTCCTTTCAGTATACATACACTATCACGCCACAGGAGTATTAAGTATTTATTTTAATTGATTTTTTCATAATAGTTTCAAAAATTCACAAGCTCGTAGTAATTTTTTAAACAGGTTAATATATTAAAGAGTTAGTGTTATTATTACGGTCGTTGGACATATTTATGTGTTAAATCAAACGGATATTTTATACGAACCGTATATTTCACTGAGAATAAAATCTCGACGTTTCGCTGAAGTCTTATCTATCGTCGGAGGTGTAGAGTGCCACCACTATAACTTGGCGTGCGATGGAGGGCGCCCCTGTCGCGAAACAGAAGTTGCCAGGTTGTAAATTTATTACACAATACATAATGTACTGAATATCCGGTGACCAGTGTCAGAGCCTTCAATATAAATTTGGTCGGGTAACAGCGCGCTCCGCGGCGGCCGCTCTATCTGTCAAACTGTCAGACGGTAATATCGGTCCATTATTTGCTTTTTCAGCTTCGCAAAACTTTAATACTTCATTGGCAATTGTTCTTGCACCACCCCGGACTATTTTGGTTGTTTTGGATATAATAATTCAGTGTATATTGGTAATCAAGATGTCACAGCTCCCGAGCAAATACAAAATTGTACTGAATGACAGGGCGAGGGGTTACCGCCGGGTGCGGGCGGGGCAGGTTTTAGTTCCAATCTTGCCGCACGCCATGTTATGTTGAGCAGGCAATAGGCCTATACCTCTGCCGTGATAGGACGCTCTCCTGATGACGCTGGATAAGACTTCAGCGAATCGTCGAGATTTGCTTCTCAGTGAAATATATGGTTCGTATAAAATATCCTTTATCTAACACATAAGCATATCTATATATTTTGGTGTATGATATAAATTTTATTTTCTAACAATTCTCATTCCTGTGTTGTCAGGCAACGTATATTTTTTAAAGATATTTTTCACGAGTGCCTAATAAATTAGATTAAAACACCCGAACAATGATTACTATTGAAAAAATTCTGTAATGCTTCCAACAATGAATTTAACAATGGATACTTTTACTTTGTTCCGAATGTAATAGTTTCAGAGCGTAATATGTATATAACATCCGAGAACAATATCCTGAGGAAGCAGTTGTTTTAACACTTCTGGTAGCAGAGGCGATATTGGACTGCCCGGACTGCCCGTGAAGAGGAGAATACGCTAATATTGCGAAACCTGAGGCCTGAGCTAGCTCGTTGGTTGATAATTGGAGGAGAATAGCCAGTGTGGGAAATAAGCCACAACTGGATGTTCAGAAAGTTAACAATATTTATAAAAAGTATTAAACTTAAGAAAAAAAAATTCGGAGAAAATACTTACCTTGAATATTACCAAAAGTAAAATATTATTAGACAATTTAAAAGCCCTTGAGATAAAAAGTAGAATGGATGTATTTATTTTAATATACCAATATTATTCAGATGTAAAATAGTTTTTTTATTATTAAATGATTTCAAAATTAGGATGCAAATTCTTGAAATTTTATATTAGACTAGCTATAACCCGTCAAAAATGACGGTACTTTTACATGTCGGTTCCTAGTATTTATTTATATAAAAATAATAATAATAATAAAAAAATGATTATAAAGAAAAAATAAGTAATATTTACTATAAAGAAGTTACGGACGCTGCAAGAAGTTACGACGAACGGACGGACAGACAGCGTAATTATTATAATTGGGATTTTCTTTTTTCTAATACAAACAGCAGAACAATCCTTACATCTAACTTTATAAACACCACAATTGTTAAATTTATCAAGTTTGTCTTTTGTATTTGTAAGACTTTATTATTATTTTTTGCGTCTAATATTATTATTCGTATATAATGCGGATCTGATATTTATTTGGTGGTAAGTGTTTCGTTATTTGATTCGAATTATTAACAAAATTCATAATTCTCCATGTTACAATGTCCGTCACTAACGCAACCAAACGGCGCTTAGAATTATGAGATTTAAAATAATAATAGGTAAAACCAAAAAAAACGTCATCGTTAACGTAACGATTTCCGACACTAACGCTACCAAGACGCTAGATGACGTTATTCTCACAGCCTTAACTCGCGGCGGAAACATTTATCACTTCAACCCTATACCAGCCATTACGGGTTTTAGCTAGTTTATGTTATTAAAATTGTTTATGATGTTAAAAAATCAATTACGAATGGTTTGCAAAGAAAACGTATAAGCGCATGTCTTCAAATTTCTTTGTATTTACTTGTTTAAAATCGACTGGATTAATTCTGTGTAAAATCCATTATTTTAATGTCGTTTGGAGCAATTGTAACGTCAATTTTAGCATATAATATATTTTTAGTCCAACCACGGCCACAAATACAAAAATACATTTAAATTCAATTTATTTTTATTGCAACGGATATTAACAATCAACTAGCCCCGAGGCGCGTTCTTGAGTGCCGGTGATTATAGTACAGTGAGTATTTCGGATAATCCGAATAATATTTAATAGGAATTACCATTGTGATATAACTAAACCTATTGACCATAATAATGTATCCATTCTTCTGCGTATATAACCTCTCTTGTACATAATAGCCTTCTATCCGTCCTAAGACTCGATGGCCGGTGAAAAACGAAATTTTAACAGTTAAAATGGACGCAGATCCACAAAACAAGATATCAAAAATATATAATAATGACTTCTTAAAAAATAGCAAAATAATTTTGTGATGACATTATTAATATAATTAATAAAATAAACTTAGTTTTCACCACTTTTTTATATTGAAACATTTTGATAATTTTAAAATAAAAAAGTGGTGAAAACTAAGTTCATTTTATGCATTATACATAATAATGATTTTAAATGCACAAAAATTACCATCGCGTTTTTTTCCACAACAGTAGGCAGATAAAATTTCATATACCTACTCAGGCATAAATTTTTTTAACAATCTTCCAATCGAAATAAAAAATAGAAAACAATTGAAAAACAAATTAAGATTACATCTCAATAAACACAAATAAACACCATTATCCTCAAAATCAAAAATATTTCACTCCATTACATCATTCCATATATATTATGGAAAAATAATTATATGAAGCAAAGTACTTTGTCCGAGCACAAGAGCAATGCTTTTAAATGGAGAGGTAGGAAGGAAAGGTACTATGTATAACACTAATATGTAGTAAATATTGTTATAATAAATATAGGTATAGATATGTTCTATCTTGGCAAACTAACCTTCCTCGTTCTCTTCCACACATCTTCGCAAGCACGTTTTTCGGTTAAAGAAACTTGTAACAGGGCCGACTTTCAAAATTTTGTTTATCAGATCATTCCAGGTCTTTTGTGGACACCCCTTGTCACTATTGACTTCAAAACTCACATTATACATTTTCATTATTGTATTTTCAACGCTCAAACCTTCCGCACGACTTAACCTTCTCGGAGACCCTTTCTTTATTCTATTGATCTTGCTAAAAACAGAATTACATTCGCACGTCATCTGTTCATTCGCTTGAAAAGATAATTAAATGTTATTCAAAGAAACAATGAACACACCTTTGTATACCAGGACTCATTAGATTATACATGTTCGAAAATTCACTTAATAAACGGTTCATTTCTGTCGCTCACAGATGTCGTATTCTGTTGAAACAAAAACATACTCTTTGGCTGTACGCAGCGCCTTATACACTCAGAAATGATTAACCCCTGCAATCTGACGTTTTCTATAACACTTTTGAAGTCACACTTCCAGACATTTTATATATCAATCGGGAACGTTTTAACGGAAAGGGGAAAATTGTATATATCGACGGCCCCTAAAGTAGTCAAAAATGAATTTTTGTATAAATACACAGACAATACTAATCTCCGTAATAGAAATTTTTGAAAAAAAATGTTTTTAGAGAAATAGACTGACGTAAAAGCGTACAAATACGTTCACATTGTATGAAAAGCCAAACTTCAAACAGCTCTCCTGTAAAAATATTTTTTTTGTAGATATCTTAATTTACGTAGGGGCCGTCGATGTGGTTAGAATCGTTAGTTTTATATGTAAACGTAGATTTAAGTGTGTTATTACCCGATGCAAAAAATATTTTAGATTTCCTTGTACTTTGCAGAAGATGATTAGTCCGTTCCCACGAAAAAAAAATCGTATTATTTTTTACTAATTACACATAATTGGGGTTGTACATAATAATTTAAACACTACTTAATAATGATGTACACAAATACAAAAGCAATTAATAAATGAAAATATATCAAACATTAATTTTCTCTTTTCTTTCGTCTTTCCTTACTTGGAACTGTCCGAAGAACTTTTCATCTCCCTTCTGGTTGTTCCGGGAATGCGACACTTAGCCGTATTCCAAAAATAGCAATATTGGCATCTTAAGATTGTTATCCGAACACTTATTAGACGAGAATAAAATGTTTGTTTTTGTCTCTTTCAGTTTCTACTTGAGAAGGAGAGGAAGAAAGAAATACAATGGAAATAAATGTCGGTTCTCCGTCAAACGTCAAAATATAAATACGAGTCCAACACGAGAATGAAAATTATGCCATAATTTTACATCAGGACACTATGGGAGAAGAAATCAATAAGAGCATATGAAATAATCTTTTTTTATAAGCTTTAAATACAGCATTAGTACTTATTTCATGTAGTTTTAGTCGAAAAATGAGAATTGTGAGGTTACGTTTGCTATCTAGGTACTTCGGTAATCCGTTTGAAACTCTGTCAGACAAGACCACCTAGATTAGAAGATACCAGAGAAATCAATCCCTTTTTCAAAGGCATTGCAGACATCGGACACGGTAAATGAAGGAACTAATAAACTTTGGGAGAGATGTGTGAAAATATACAAATCTTCTTATTACACCGACGTGTACCTACGTCTCGTTTATTTTTAATTTTTATTCTCGTCTATTAAGTGTTGGGATAACAATCTTAAGCCCAATATTGCTATTTTCGGAATACGACCGACTGTCTGGTCATTTCAATTAGTGCTATTATATGGCTTGTTTGGACTTTGTTGGGGTGGTACGTATTTGACATACGCGAGACGTATTCCAAACAAAGGTCTTATATCGAACAAAAAAAAAAACACCGAAGTTTCACTATATTCGTGTTTTAGTTATAAAATTGTGGCGGTCAAAGACGCATGCATATACACCAGTAAGGAGGTACCGAGTACATCAGCACCTAAACACGAAAGGCTGTCGCTCTCGGTACAACGGTCGAAATCAGAACGCTGAATTCGGGAAAGAACGACAATGGAAGCGAGGGCAACGAACGAGTACAAAGGCGAGAATTGCTAGAGGGCATGAAGAGCGGATAAACTCACATTGCTGACCAGATTAAATATTACCCACACGAGCGGCCGTGTAAGACGAAGTCATAGTACACCGAGTCCTTTGTCCACAAAAACTATAAAAACGGTAGCCTCCAGAGCAGACTATCTCACTTCCCTAGTGAACAGCTCGTATAGCGGAAGCCCTCGCCGTCATACCTCCGAACGTCACGCTTTCACTTATAACCTTTGTACCTACTGTATTCTTTATAACTTTTACTTTTGCAATTCAATAAATTCTGTAAAACCATCGTGACTTTACATCATCAACACCGCATCAACTCAGCCTAAACCGGAGGGCTGGTCCACCTCCACATTGGTGACCCCCGACGTGAGTCGGGATCCACAAAATTGTTAAATGAAAACACATACATATTTTTTAGAAATGTTCTAGCAATATAAAAAATAGAGTAAAACTTTAATTCCCACTGAAATATTCAATCACATATATTTTTTCTGTGAATTTTTATTGAGTACACAGAAAAAATATTCAATATTTGTTCTGAAAACAAATCAATCGCAAGAGTATAATACAGAATAGGAACCTCTAATTTAACGAGAAATATTTCCACACTAATCGCCTTAGTCGTATTTCGATTGAAGCCTTTCATTAGTAAATAAAAGAGAATATTCTACAATTAAAACAGTAAAGTACATCTTAAGAAGTATTACAGTAATTAACAGAACAAGACTTCCCTTAGGAGATATCCTGTGTATTTAATATATCACTAATTCGTTCCACATAACTATACGGCACGTTAATTTAAATTGAAGTTAAAAAATACAAAAATTACCTGCTTAAAAATGCTTAGCCAAAAGATGAAGTAGGATAAGAATGACTCCAGTGGGTTCCCGTAAAACATATTCTTTAATGTTTAAAATGTATTTTATTATCAAGAAAATAGTGAAGTAGTCCACTATATATAAGACAGTAGTCTACAATTGAAACAAATGACTTAATGCATACAAATACCCGATCAATTATATTATTTAAATGATTCATATAGTACTTGTACTTAATAGGTTGTGATATACTTATCGACAACAACACAAAAGCTACCCAAAGTGTCACACTTTAAATACCTTGGATCTATGTTAACGGCTAGTGCTCGTGTAGATGAAGATGTAAATCATTGTACCAATACAGCAGGGTTGAAGTGGAGACAACCCAGAACAGAAGATCCTGGCGCCTTCGTACAAGGAGGTCCGACCCTGGATGGACCGGGATAGAGGGGCAGGGAGAAGAAGAAGAAGATTCATATAATACTTGTGGTGGCCAAAGATGCGTACATATACACGTGTAATGAGGTACCACATATGCTGACATCGAGCACGGCAGACCGTTACCTTCAATACAGAGGTCGAGGCAAAAGCGCTGACCACAACGAACAAGGCGACAATGTAAGCCGGACCAATGACCGAGTACAAACGCGACGTATAGCAGAGGGCATGAAGAGCGGATAAACTCACATTGCTGACCAGACTAAATATTCCCCACACGAGCGGCCGAGTAAGACGAAGCCATAATACACCGAGTCCTTTGTCCACGACAACTATAAAAACGATAGTCTCCAGAGCAGACTATCTCACTTCCCCAGTGAACGGCTCGTATAGCCGAAGCCCTCGCCGTCACACCTTCGAACGTCATGCTTTCACTTGTAACCTTTGTACCTACCGTATTCTTTATAACTTTTGTTTGCAATTCAATAAATTCTGTAAAACCATCGCGACTTTACATCATCAATACCGCTTCAACTCATCCTAAACCGGAGAACTCATCCACCTTCAAATACTTAATAAGTGATGTACCGTTCCGGCAAAGATACATGTACGCCACGAATCATATCCAAAAAGCGATTCCCGTGTTATCGCCCTGCCGGCGACAGAGTAGGTATATGGGTGTTGTGGTACTTAATTTTTTTTGGGAACAGAGTTTTGGGAACACAATCACTGGAACTGGTGCTTGTAGCTTTACATTATCATTTTTTATTTTTTCTATTATTCATCGGGTATTATGCATAAAGTGATACAATCAAACATTCAAATTATTAAAACGTATTTTTCTTTATTTCTCTATAAACTTATATAATCGAGTCTGACTCCAGAGACTCGATTATAAACAGAGAAGAAGTGAATGACAATGAATTAGCTAAATTATATAAATTGGGAGGTACAAATAATGTAGTAATCTAAAAACATATAAAAAAATTAATACGAACATTGATTCAATACAAATACAAAGGTAAAAAATTCATGTATAATATAGAAATATGTATGTTACGAGCTGAAAGTGAGCGTTACACAAATCTTTGCAGTATTTTACAAAAATTCATTGCTTTTACATGTTTACTCTACACAACCTAATGCATGTGTAGAGATTCGATTCTCGACGATTCGCTGGAGTCATATAACAGCGTCCTCAGGACGTCACTACCGTCGCGTAGGTCAAAAACTTACTAATTATTGACCCTCGCAGCGAGAGGGCATTCTTCTAAATATGCTATTTTATGCCTCCAGCGAAACGTCGAGAATCTTATCTCTACACATCCATACAGTTCGTATAAAATAACCGTTTTATTTCAATACCTTAATACGTCGAACGACCGTAATATAAACCATTCTTTCATGTCTAATGTGTTTTATAAATAACGCCAAAAATTAAACAAAAATATTTTGGCAGACATCATTAGCGACGACCTAGATAAAATTCAAATATTTTGATCAGCATTCTTCTGAAATTCTCTTACTAATAATGAAATGTGTATAATCTAAATATTTAAGGTGCAAAATAACTTGTACAAAATATAATATAATTATGTAGATATTATAAAATAGAAATTAGGTTAACAAAAAATTAAAAAGATCAGCTTTTTTTGTATTCCGTTTACTTTGTTCCGCTATTTAAGTAGAGACATAAATAATGTCTTACTTACTTACTTATACCACACATTAATTTTGTAATAATTTGGTAGAAATTATGAGTTCAAGACTAAGGAATCAAAATCCCAGGATCCTGGATCGGTTTATCGTATTTATGGATCCCGAAATTAGGACAAAATCAAGAAACTTTCGAGATTAATAAAACTTTATTTTTTAAATTTTAACACATTTAAATATAAGCGTGCTTTAAAAAACAATAAATTATAAACAGTTGAATCTTTTCTACTCAGAATTTTGACACGAATTTTCTATTGAATTAAGCACAAATCCATCCATATTGTACTTTGTTTTACTTGTAGCAATCAAAATAAAAACAAAATAACAATAAGTGTCAGAGTCTCTGTGACCACGTTGTGCCGTATTTTCAAGGCTGGGAGAATATATCCGTGAGACCGACTGATTTGCTGCAAGTTTTATTTCGATTGTTTTTTTAACATTATAATTGATTGTTCCGCACACAAATTATTATAAACAGACATAGGCTTTATTCACAATGGCTTAATTTCTCATTGTTCGCTCAATCATGAATAAATTTCTTGCGTTTAATTAAGACGTATCCCACTAGGGTTATTTCAATTAAAATCATTGCTCTTTCATTCGGACAGCACTTTTGTTTTTAGCGAATTTCGCATCAAAGAAACAGACACAGAAATAATTTATTAAGGTTGTGCTGGTAGTGTTGTAGGTATATGGTTAGAAAAATGTACGTTTACCACACAAGTAAGATATTATTGAAACAGCTGGTAACATAACACCACCCCACGATTTGAGTAGGCTATAAAATAGAATACCTACCTAGAAAGTTCGAATAAATCGATTTTACAATTTATGCATTTTATTAAAGTTTAAGGTCTTAAGAATGTCCGGTGAAAATTTCAAGAAAAAAATCAAAAAAATAACAAAGTTATAGCTGATAATAGTGACATCCCTTTGCTGATAATGCACTACGCCAAACGGCGCCGCGCTAAACATAGGTTGCTGCCAGTCGGGCTCTTTCATAATAGAAACGTTAGACTTGTTTCTATTATGTTTGTGAAGAGTGCTCAATGATATGGGAATTCTAAGTAAGGTAGAGGACTTATATATGGACCTGTAATCGGTGATTATATATAAGTTGAAATATTTCGTGATTTATTCATTGCTCAATTTTCAAACGCGTTTTAGTCGAAACCATGTTTTAAAAATCGGTGACCAAAATATCTCGGCAACCACTGAACCGATCAACTTGAAATTTCTTGTGGTTGTTCTATAAATAATTATCTTGTCTTTGTCGTAAGATATTTTAAGTGACTTGTTTTTTTATCGGCATATTAAATCCGAATTTTTCCCCAAAAAAAACGCTATATTAAATTCAAACGCCCGCCACTTTGTTAAAATCAATATATGTAAAAAATCCTACATAAAATACTAAATTATAGTGTCAGTTTTGATAATCTTTATGCTTTTTTTATTCTGATGATTACAGATGAAATGGGAGTGGTCACCGCGGATGACCTTTTTTTCGGCAGTCGACAGAATTCAAGAATTTTCCGCCAATGTTGAATATTTTTTAAAGTATGTACTTTCACGTAGAAATTATACAAATATCATAATTCATATGGGTTTCCTTAAAAAATCTCACACAAATTGCCTTTTTTCGCGCTTCTTTTTCTAGCCGTAATACGTTGCTACGGCTAGATTTTTTATTTCCGACGTTTCTGTAAACAACTTAATGTCTTATTCTAATTCGCTGGTTTACGTGCATTGTATTTGTTTCTTAGATCCAGTAGATCGAGAAATGTTATGGTTATGGAGAAAATTAACATGAAAAAGTATTTCGTTACGTATGGTTTCGTGTTAAACGATTTTCACCGTACGTGTAAAAATATTTTATAAAAATTAGAAAGGTGACGTGTTACAAAATACATTTTTTGAGGTAATAATTTTATAAATAATGAAGTTTATTAAATCAAAAAGTTATATGAAATGTAAAATCACGGCGCAAGTATAGACTGCGTGATTTTCAAGGTCAGCGCGGTCAAATCATACAACGTTTTAGGGCGCTTGGTGCGACAGAATACTTCGAATTTATTTATGGTAAGCATGTATTACACGTTAGAAAAACTGTGTAGGAATAATTATAATTTACAATTAAAGGTGTTCGTTTTTTATAAAATCCAATTACTATGATGACCCAGATTATAAATTGTCCAAAACGATACTTTCACATTATAATAAATATATTTTACAGTAAATATAAAGGGTGTCCAGTAGCAAAAACTTTACAGATGGATTCCTCCCTTGGTAATGAATCAAAATGTCATGCTACCGTAACCATGCAATAATGAAAAACCTTGCAAAAATCGAAAATAGATTTTTTTGTCTAAGTTTTTATCATTTTATTTGAGTTGCACTGGAGCGAATAAATTTTTCATAATCGATTTAAGTTACTGTAATGATGGTTTAATTTTTTGCAAAAAATAAGGCAGAAATATTGAAAATAAATCCAAACTTTGAAATTGCTTATCTCCATAACTATTGATATTAGGTCATGGTTACTTGAACATTTTGACACATTATCGAGGTAGGAATTCACCTATAAAGTTTTTTGCTATAGGCTATGAGACACCGTGTGTATAATATTTTATAATTATGTGATTATTGGTTTTGTGATTAAAACATTCGCCTCATGAACCAAACAGTGGTCGAGAATTCGAGCCTTGATTCAGGAAACCAATGAGTTAGTCATACTTTTAAAGTACAGGCATGCATGTAGCTTATTTTGAAAATAACAACTGTGACATATAAATTACTAGTAAATTAATAAATTGATTAGTAAATGCAATAATTGACTCGTCAAAGCATACATTTATTCGATTTGAGGCTTCTATTGCAACTCAATACGAAAAATGGGCATGAAAAAACCTTTTTGACTGATATCGAATGACGGCCGTTTATCCCACCTCTAGTAAATATAAAAATAGGAACTAAGAATTCTCGAAGCAAAATAATATTGCAAAACAAAACCAAAATTGGTTAAAACAGATGTTCGAAAATGAAAAGGTGGTGGGGTCGTATGCGGCCCAAAGTAATTAAAGCCATTAATAAACTCCTCACGAACACATTACGTGGTTTGGAACCAGGTTAAACACAGTTACAAAATGTGGACTATTTAAAAGAAAACCACGGTTGAGAAATTAATTCATTTTTAATATTGTTAGCTTTAAAATGTAACTACAAACGAACTGGCCTCCAGGTACATCAGCAGGATTAATCTCGACTTAAGGTAATCTCTGTCTTGTAAGATCATACCTTCCACTTTATTCCGTAAGACTAGCTCGGATCTTTTATTCTTCCAACTCATTTAAATATGTAATTAAATTTAAAACACAAAGTATCTCAAATTACATTTAGACATTGCAGAATATTTTGATATTTTTTTAACTTAAATGGAAAAGTATAATGATTACCAGCAGTGCAATGCAAGTACTTTGAAAGAAGCTGCAATTAACTAGAATTCCAAAATAAAACATGTATATAGTAATATTCCTATCAAATTCATTATAATATTTTTTCTGATTTTAATATCCCAATAAGAATAATTTCGTTGCTGTCTATCTGTCCGTAACTTCATGTAACGTCTGTTACTTTTGAAAAACAGAGATGGGGTCTAACAACAAAAGATCTACGAACTTTTGGTCCAAATACAAAATGTCCACGACAAAAATCCCACGCGACAGAATTCTTATGTTATTATCCCAATAATAATAATTTCGTTGTACATCTGACCCTAACTGCCTGTTACATTTTTTTTATTTTTTTATTAATAAATAAATACTTATTCTTTAGGAACCGACACGTAAACGTTCATCATTTTTGACGGGTTAAAGCTAGTGTCATAATATTTTTTCAAAAAATAAAGTAATTTCACATTGTTTCCAAAATATATGATAACTAAAACTAACGCTTCGAAGTACTGACTACAAACGTCTAATAACTCTTAATTATTTTTAATAAAATCTTTGATTGAACATTGAACGTACCTACTCCCTATTTATTTTTAGGTACTGATTATTTCAATCTTCGTATGATCTATTAAATGCAGTGATTTTGTTAAATTATAGATAATAATGGAAATTCTGGATGTTCATAGTAAGTTAAGTAGATAAAATTCAGATACATACAATAGACGCGGAGCTGCCGATTTGTTAGATTGAACCAGTGTTAAAATGTACCCTTATATCCTCTTGTGAGGTTCGTTTTTTAAATAAATTTGCAGTATATATGAAATGCACAAGCTCGTTTTGTTTAAAATTGACCACATTAAACTGATTATGTACACAAAAGTAGAGCATTTTAGATAACTTATTTTATTTAATAGGCACAAAATTGCATGACAGAGCGTTTCAATAGTAAATATATTTATTCCAGGTATCTGACAATACCGCGTAGTTCCTATTTTCACTTAAGTAAGACAATCGAATTAGTATGTGTAAGCCATGCGTACAACGCATATTATTTCGTTGTGTTGAGTTTTACGGGTATAAAACCCAACACAACGAAACAATGTGCCTCGTACGCACGACTTTCACATACTAAGTCGATTGTCTTCCTTACGTGAAAAGAGATCTATATAGCATTTGTACATAGCAAAGTATCATTTACAGTAGCAAAGTATTCATTAGTGAAGCCGCCAGGCTCGATAAAAATATTTTCGGTGATTAATGTTGCTACGCTCTATGGGCAACTGTGTTTTGTTATAAAGTATGAGATATTATATTGTTAATTTTAAATTTGAACGCTACAACAGGTTACTAGACCCAATAACTGCAACGTCATGCACTTGTGGTGGTCCAGAGTCGCCGCGACCCTAGCCGCGCTCATCGAGCGATATCAACCAATTAGCGCTTGTTCAGACACAGCGGGAACCGTTCAGTTTCAGAATCGCGTTTCAAAACACGCGATTTGTGTCATCTGTTCACACAGCCGCGGTTAATAAGCGATTTGTGCGCGCGAAAATAAACGTCAGTTTGACAGTTCTGGTGCCGTTCTCCACCTTTGAATATCAGAGATATATTCGCTCATTACTTTGTTAACGACGGCCGTGTTCCATGGCAAGACACATAAACATCATTCTGTCAGTTCATTTTTGGTGAATAAATACCTACTTCTCTAAAATACTCTTTTTTTCCACCATTTCCAAATATCTCCACCAACTCCTGCCAAGCTTGGTTTTTGGCATATTTGAGTAATCCTCACACTGAAGATCCCATATTACATGTTTTTTCTCCACTTCATCAATAAAAAATTCAGTGTCAAAGCGATCCATAACCATAGAAAAGAGAATATAATCCACGCGTGCTCCTGTTGTGACATGGAACCGTGCGGTGCCCGCAACGCAACTGAACGCTCTCGTAAGGCTCCATAGTAATAGGATCGTGCGGGCGCCGTGCGGGTCTATTTTCTAGCGGTTGGGTTGCGGGCACCGCAGCGGTTGACTAACCGCACGGTTGTGTCTGAACGATCACATACAAACCTAGGTAAATGAGACCCGCACGGATCTCATGCGATTCTGAAACGGCACGGTTCCCGCTGTGTCTGAACAAGCGCTTAGAGGCTCGATGTGGGTAGTCAGGTCCCGGTCGCCGAATGGTACATTCACTCTTTCGCCGACCGCCGTAGCACTCGCGAGCAAAATTTCTGTACATAACACCACATCATACAAATTGTTTTCAATAAAATACCACAGTTAATCCTGAGTATTATTTACGCCCTGCTTTCCTGAATCATCTCATACCACGCCCCACTCATACAATACACGTCAGGTGTCGACACGAGTATATTCCTTTGGACGCGTGGGCATTTTCTCCCAAAACACTTATATACACATTCACACACACACTCACACACACTCTCACACACACACGCACGCACGCACACACACATAGACACGTACACACACATATAAATACATACACACACATACCAACACATACCAAAACATACCAACACATACACACTAATCCGCCGAACATCAAAAAAAATCTCAAGCCTGAGAAAATCACGTAGATATACGGTGACCTTACGCTAAAACATTGTAACTGTCCACGACAAAGAATATATATATATTGAAAGACAAAAACAAACTGGCATGCACCAATATGCACTGAAATATAAAAATCTGTCAATAATGCTGAAGTAAGTATTATTACATCGAAAAGTTTGATATATTTTATAATTAAACTCTTTAAAAATCTCCCAGACATCGTGAGAAAAATTAATAACTGTTAAACTAACAACCGGTTACATGAATCGCGGAGATTTTCTCACCTTGTTCCAGCGAAATTTTCACATGTAACAGCTATTATGTTATATATACACGAAACATAAATTATTTTCTACAAATCATGAATTTGTTTGTAATCATAATAAATAATTTATGATGACTACTTGCAAGTTTTTTCTGTATCGAAAAATATTACTAACGAGGCAGGTTTAATTGAATTTGATAATAATGGTAAAGACATAAAACTCAATTAAGTAAATGGATTAATATTTCACCTGTATCGACAGATTCTTTTACTACCGAAACCTACTACAAAACCAGATGAATAATAGTATTTTATCAAAGAATATTAAACGGGTGAGCAAAAACATCATTAAGATTGAAGGGTACTTACTATCTGCATCGACAAATAAATTAAACAAGCGGAGTAGAATATATTTTTAAATTTCTAAATGAAATTCTGAAACTATCTGAAAATATCTGAGTAGAATATATTTTTAAATTTCTAAATGAAATTCTGAAACGATAAGATCTGCACATAATCGAGCATTTCCCAACACTCTCGGAGTTTTAGAATAAATTAAAAATGCCTAGAAAGAGATAGAATACACGGAAATATACGAGAAGATTGCAGACATCGAGGAACTTATCTGAATAAGCGAACGGGCGAGTGGTGTCGAAGCCATCAGTGTGGAATATGCTAGAGAGATGCGGAATATTCGGTGTAAATTAAGAAATAGTGTTCCAGTTCGGTTTGTGACTTTATGATTTAAATAAAAATTTAATTAATTTTGAGTGTTTCATCTGGGTCTCACCGCCGCAAAGCCGAGATGATATTATATTATATTCCTCTTATTCTTGTTCAAGTGTCTTCTATCAAAGGTTGGCGACCAAGTTCCAGTACCTACGCTGATTTAACTTGTGCAAGATGAACAAGATCGCCGACAGTTTGAACATAGAACTACTTCCTAAGGTTACGCAGCTACGATAACCTCTTTCTGCCATCAAAAACATCTCGCCTGCCCTCTATTTACCTCTATAAAATGAGTGTAAGTTGTATTTTCAGTTTGAAATATGCAGCTTTCCTTCGTTTGTTAGTTATCATTGGCTCTCTTAATTAAGGAGTTGACACTACCTTGACATGTTAAAAAAATCGTTTTTTTGTTTACTTTATCTTATGTCTTAGGTTTCTAAGAATAATTTGACGTATCGCTCTTTCAAAAATTGAATTATAGCAATTTGAAGCTAGCGTGGTAGGTGATTTGCAAATAAGATTATTCTGTTACGTTTTTCTAAAAACAACATTTTTCAAACTCATATAAATGATATCTCAAAAACTGCTCCAATCGAGCAGAAACTTTGCAGGCAGACTCGTCGCGATGATAAAAATGATCTAACAAATTTTTGTTTAAAAAATTTAATAATTATAGAATAATTTTGGATTTTTTAAATATTAATGGTTTTTTCAAATTGGAATCAATACAAATAAGTAATGAGCCCGACGCGTGTAGCGCGCGTAGAAGCACGAACCTGATTCAATGAGAAATGGAGTATAATAAAAACTTGGTTTTTATGGGTTATTTTTTCGACGCCTCAAGACGGTGTAACCCTTAAATTCGTGGGGTAATGTGGTCAACACAGAAAATCTTCATCAGTTGTCGATATCACCTCACCTTTTTTGACATAAAAATATAAAAATATATTGCAAACTAAGGGCTTATAAATACATTTTAATCGAACGTATATAATTGAAACGAAATATATAAAATATATTAAAGAACGTATATATTTAAGAACGTATACAATGGTGACTGTATTGAAGCTATAAGGTTAATAGATTAGCTGGACGAATGCAGTCATCCGTAGGGAAATCCTACCGATTGGCTGGCCACTGGATCCCGAGGGAATCAAAAGGCCGACAGGCTGCCCTAAAACACACTGGACTGAATAAGTCAGTAAATTCTGCCTTAATATGTGACAATGATTAACAATGGATAGAGAAATGTGGGAGACACTTGGGAGTTCTGCATCTAGCAGTGAATGATGATAAATGATAATATATGAAAATGAACTTGGTGTACCACAAGGGACCGTATTGGTACCGTTATTACTGATCGTATAAACGGCATTATATGAAATATAAAATAAGATTATTTGCAAACGATGCTTCAATACACCTAGAGAAATGTGAACTAGAAAATTACTTTAATCCAATAAACTTAAAATAAATATTTCAAAAACCAAATGCACAATTACTGGAAGCAAAAAAAACGACCACGTACTCGTTTAAAGTCAAACTAGAAAATGAGATATTAAAAAAAATAGACATTGTAAAATATATTTGTGTATTTATAGATTCAAAACGTAACATTTATAAAAAGTACTGAATATTTTAACTTTAAAGGGCTTAATTTAATTAAAATCTACTGAGATTAAATTGTCAGGTTACCTACCACGGCTTGTCAATCTGGTAATAAGATAAGACACTCTCCAAGTGATCAAATAGTCAGGGGTTGGAGCCTCGTCCCAGGAGATCACCAAATTAGTCCTATTTTCATCACACAAGTGTTTATCAAATGTTTGAAAATTGTTAAAATATTAATGTGACACGTATTCTATGTACACATCCCTAGTTTTGTTATAAAATTCAAAATTTGATTCCTAGAAAAGCTAGGATTATATACTCAAAAATAGATAAAAAAGTAAAAAAAAAATTAAATAACATGCTTTTATACGCTTTTTTTAATTTGTATTCGATTTTTTAACATCACCTATTCAGTTCCAAATATTAAATACATTGTGCATCAGTTGTGTTTTAGTTCGTGGCATAATTAGGTTGAAGGTTCTTTTTGTCAAACCGTTTTTTTCTAAACCAAAGATATCCTGAGATGTTAGAAATCTAAACTCAACATAATCCTAATTAACACAATAATTTATACACAACGTTTTATTCCACTTAATTGAATTATATAAGCCTAAGCGCTTTCGATGGGCACAACATTATCTTCATTGATTTACAATTAGTTCTGATATTGCCTCAGAAGATGATGCTTGTGCCCTTCGAAAGCGCTTAGGCTTATATAATTCAATTAAGTGGAATAAAACGTTGTGTATAAATTATTGTGTTAATCATAAGCTTCCACTCTGTAAACGAAATAATGCTTAATTTGACATTTTGTTCCGACGCCTAGTTTCAAAGTTGAATCTGTCGACTAACATTAATAAATTTGAAATATACTTCATATTTATGAATCTCGAATCAACGCAGGTATTCAATGTTCAAAAATAATGGGAAATCATTAATTTTAATCAAAATAATGACCAAATCATTTCGACAATGATTTAGTCGTCGTAATTGTTCGAAGAAAATTTTTTCTTCTGAATGAAAGTTTGAACTAGGTAGGTAGGTTGTTAGGTGACATTTTTATTTAAATAAAACACAAATCACTTTGTTTTCACAATTTTTTTAGATATACAATCTTCACAAACAATCCTGAAGGAGAGGACATTGTTCTCGAAACATGTAGATTGTATATATAATAAAGTGGTGAAAATTAAAGTGATAGATAGAATAAAGAAAGGAGTGCTAAGATGATTTGGTTATGTAGAACGTACGAGGAAGTAAAGGATGGTTAAGAGAATATATGGGGTGAGTGTTGAAAGCGTAGAAGACGTCCGCGAAAGACCTGGCGCGATCAGATACTACAGATACAAGTATTGAAGAATGGCGATGTTAAAAGCCTCAAAAACCGTAGAGCATGCATGAGAAGATGTATGAATGTAGCCGAAGCAAAAGCGGTGTGCAAAGAAAGAATAATATGGCGTTCTATCCTTTCTGCTTATCCTTGCGAAGAAAAGGCGGTTAATTAGTTATTTATTAAGTCATTCACTTTATGTAAGTATATGTTGAAAGATTCAGAGCTCCAGTTAGTCGGAAAATAATTATTAAACAATTTTTATTAATCAATTAGAAAAGACATAAGGAAAAAATCAAATTAACGAAAAATATTTAAATGCCACCGGGAATCGAACCACGGACCTCACATTCTATTCGGGAATGGCGCGTTATCCATTTCGCCATGGCACTCAGGTAGCTTAACGAAAAATTTTCAACCTTATTTGCAGTCTCTTTTTGATTGATTAACATTTTTATTCCATTTTTAAAACAATGTGATAGAATGTGAGGTCCATGGTTCGATTCCCGGTGGCATTTAAATATTTTTTCGTTTAATGATTTTTTCTGTATGTCTTTTCTAATTGATTAATAAAAATTGTTTAATAATTCACAGAACTTTGTTCTGAAATTACAACACAATAAGAATGTGCTTCCTTTAATATGGAAAACAATTAAATAAAAATTAATTACTAGATCCCACCACAACAAACAGACAAAGAGAGTAGAATAAAAGCATGTAAAAAAAATTCCGTGACCTTTACTCTGTGATGAATCACCTGTTTCTATAGATTTTTTTTTTTATTATTTTTATTTTGAACTCTAAGATGATTTAAATGCTACGCGGGAAAAATGGAGCTAAGCCCACCTGGCGGAGTATTGGGGCTACAAAAATTTGGGGATGATGAAACGCTAGTATT
The DNA here is from genome assembly GCA_016648135.1 of Agrypnia vestita. NCBI lineage: Eukaryota > Metazoa > Arthropoda > Insecta > Trichoptera > Phryganeidae > Agrypnia > Agrypnia vestita. Next base: position 1,265 of record JADDOH010017124.1, on the reverse strand, counting down.
GGGAGGGAGTTAGTAGCGATTGATCGGATATAGGTTACGGGCGGTTACTATTCAATTCTTATAAATCATATTAATCTTGTGGTAAAGCCGTGTTTGATACAAATGGTTGACGATCGATGCGGTCCGAGCGGTCCACATGTGCTTCCCATTAAAAATACTGAACACGGTTTTCGTAGATTTGGGTCGCGGTTATTGCAGTTTGGGCCGTTAAAAAACCGATTAGCGTCTACTCTAAGGTGACGATGATATTGACAGTTCCACGAGGTTTCTGAATTATGGGCTTTTTTGCTGGGTTTTTGAAACCGTTTAAGAGCCGTATATCTTCATCTCGAGTGGATTCCCGTGCAACAGAGATGCATAGATATAAGCGAAAGTAAGGAAGGCAGGTCCTAATCGGGGGATCGCGAGAGGAAAACGCCCCATAAATAATTTATAGGAATTGGCCGTGAAGCACGGATTAAACGTATACCTTGTACCAGAGGGGTGACCTTAACTGAGCGGATAATGATTAATTTTCGTTTCGCGGGAATCGGATAACGTAGGCAGATAGGAAAGTTAACTATAATTCCATTATATTTATCTGTAGACTAACGCTCTGTCGAGAAGCGAATAATGGTTCATTTTCGTTTCGCGGGAATCGGATAACGTAGGCAGATAGGAAAGTTAACTATAATTCCATTATATTTATCTGTAGACTAACGCTCTGTCGAGAAGCGAATAATGATTCATTTTCGTTTCGCGGGAGTCGGATAACGTGGGCGGATAGGAAAGTAAACTATAATTCCATTATATTTATCTGTAGACTGACGCTCTATCGAGGAGCGAATAATGATTCATTTTCGTTTCGCGGGAGTTGAATAACGTAGGCGGATAGAAAAGTTAACTATAATTCTATTATATTTATCTGTAGACTAACGCTCTTCAGGCTTTTACAACAGATAGGTAATTGCGCAATGACGATATATATAGTTAGGAAAGAGATAACGATAACGTGTAAGCATATTAATGGCACGACAAGAAAATAATATACTCAAATATAGATACAATATATTAACTATGTAATCACTACAAACCTGTCTGACATTAGCGTAGTCTCATCAGAACGGATAACGTGTATACGATTGGCTATTCTAGCTCAGATTTCGCCGGGTTTGGTAGTAATAACCCACAAAACATAATTGAACAAGTGTATCCAGATAAGAATAAAAATAAGTAGATAAAATAATATGAATTTGCGGCCCATATACACATGAAATAAAAGGATA